>JAWZYV010012296.1:0-271384 GCA_038373885.1 Cheiracanthium punctorium | reverse complement strand
CAACTAGTTCTGCTCAGTCGACTGATTACCACTGACGATTTCGGAACAACCAGGGAGAGAATTGATCACCAAAGTTGTTTTATCGGAACATTTTAAACATTATTATTGTGCTGAAATTAAAACTAAAATTATGTTTTAATATCAGAATAGTCAGGAAGCAAATTACACAATTAGCCCCCCCTCTCCTCATACAGAGGAAGGGGGAAGCTCCCATCGGGGGAGGGGGGCAAACGTGAAGGGTTTTTCGACACCCCCCCCCGAAAGCAAACGACCCCGCAACCATACACTTATTGAAACTTCTAAAATTAAACTTATACACAGAAAGAGAGGGTGGACTCCCCTGAGCTCCTCCCCCTCCTGTTGGCACGTACTTTCATGTAAAAAATGGCTCCGCCATGGCCGAGTGTCTAAGGCACTGACTATAGTAGATGGCTGAAGCGTGAAAGTCCCGCCTTCGGGCATATCGAGCGGCTGTCGATCTAATGATCTGGAGTTTCGGTCGCTTTTCTCCAGATGTAAAACGCGTTAGAACTCCCTAATAAGTGCTCCAACCAAGGACCTCCTCCCCTCTTACAGGCTTGCCATAGAACAAAACAAACATGCAGAAAAAGCTGTAGCATTGTAGGCTGAAGCTTCAAGAAACAAAGCTCAAACTTGTGCTTGAGATCTTCGTGCTGATATTCTAGAGCAGTGGTTCCCAACTGGTGGTCCACGAACACGTTCGAAGCGATGTGAGTCTTTAAAAATAATTGTGTGGCACAATTTCATGAGGTAAAAAAACAAAAAGCGTAATTGTTTATTGAGATTTTTTTTTTTTAAGTTTCATAATGCTCTTGCAAAATAGAGAAAATACGGGCGGACACAGTACTAAATAACCATTCGATAAAATATTGTTACGAATTTCGGGGAAACCGCTGTTCGGGGGCTTAAAATAGTTCAGAGTGCGAATCGAGCTTCCGATGAGTACGCTGCTTTGCTCTGTAAATTGCATTGTGCCATAGAAGCGGTATTTTCGCTTGCCTTTTTGAAGCTTTGTTTTCAAGTGCTGTGTGTAAATTCTTCATTGCTGTGTCATGAGGGACTATTTACGAAATCCCTCGAATATTTCAACTGAATTTATGCCTCTGGAAGTGTTTTATTCTGTGTGAGAAATACAGAATTTGTGAAAGCGTCTGATCTAAGCGAACTGTTATAAGCACATCACTGTCTCGTTGTGCTTGGGAATTTTGTACATCTAATTGTTCGACAAAGTTCTGGCGAACAATAAAGTTCGTGTTCCATCCTGACAAGTGGACTCCTTTCTAGAACTTTCTACACCTACTGGACTTTAGAACGACGAATCCAGGAAACAAGCAGAGAGTTCTGAAACAATGTCGTAGCATCTCAACCAAGCTTTTGCCTTCCACTATAAGGACATGTAAACCGGGTTGATTAACTATTATCAGCATCATACAGTGAGTAGAAATAACATGTTCTTTACGCTTTTTTGGATTTTTAATTATTATTTTTACATTTTGTGCAAAAAGGTTTTTTTTTAAAAAAAAAAAGATTTTAACAAGCCTCTGCCCTCCCTCGGAAATAATTCACAAGTGGTTCGTTGGTAAATTGGGAGTGGAAAAGGGGTCCACGGGTTAAGACGATACCTCCTAGATATAGAAGGCCTGAGAACAGAAGCTTTTACGTCATCACTAGATGTTTTAAGATGACGTTATCACAGTTTTACTTTCAGAAAGTAAAACTACTTAAAATTTCTGGTGAGTGTTACAAATTTTGGAAAATATCTTAAGTTGAAGATAAAAATTAAAATACGTTTCTGATTTAAAAAAAAAAAAAAATTATTATGATATATTTCTATATCATATTATATAGTTAGTAGTAGTTAAAATTTCCTATTTGTCGTAAAATAAAATTTTCTATCTTAAATCATTAAAATGTTTTATGCGGGAGTCAATTCACCACAAACTTTGAATACTTTTACTTTGAGAAAATAAATGTGTGATGACGTCATTTAAGTGGACCTAGTGATGACGTAAAAGTTTCTGTTCGCAGGCATTGTATATCTAGGAGGTTTTAGTTAAGATGATTTGGGAACCACTCAGGGGCGGCATTTCAACTTTTCATTTTAGGGGTGCGAAACATGATATATGAATCCACAATACAGAGGTGTCACAATTCCCTCCCGGGTTTGGAAGGCTTATAAAGAAATATTGTTGCGGAATTACTCTGCTACTCCTGGGGTTCGTCGTTCTAAAGTCCAGTTGGTGTAAAAAGTTCAAGTAAAAAGTCACTTGTCAAGATGGAACACAAACTTTATTGCTTCTAGAACTTTGTAGAACAATCAGCTGTACACAATTCACAAGCACAATCTAGCAGTAACGTGCTTTTAACAATCCGCTTAGATCAGAAGCTCTCACAAATGCTGTATTTCTCACACAAAATAAGTCACTTTCACAGGCAAAAATTCAGTGAAAATATACGAGAGATAACACTAATAGTCTCTCAAGACTCAGCAATCAAGAATTTACACACAGCACTTTAAAAACAGCTTCATAAAAGCAAGCCAAAACACAGCTGCTATAGCACTATCAAGTCACAAATCAAGCGTACTCGCTGAGAGAGCTTTCACAATACGCGCTCTCTCACACTGGGCGTTCAACTCACTCTCTCAAAGCTTGAACAACACTGAACTGTCGGGGCGACGCGCGCTTCTATAAATAGCCGACGCAGAAGGAACAAGAAGTTTCCAGAAAAGTCTATTTCTCGAGGGTTCTACATAAATCGTGAATTTTGATTACGTCATAGAAGAGAAATGTTAGGTTATTATGCGTTTTTAATGCAGGAAAAACAACTTCCAGGCCCCATTGGGAAAAACGCGCCAAATGACCAAAGCAAATGACCAAGCTTGGCGACTTTTGGCGAAATATCGCCAAATTTGGCGCCAAAAATAAGTCCTCAAAAGTGAAGAGATCTAAGCTCTAGGACTAATATTTCTCGAGTTTTCTAGAACCTCCATTGAAAAACAATGGCAAACCGAAACCTCATATCTCCGGTTCTAATTGGCCGATTTTGATGCAACAAAAAGCAAAATTTATCTATTTGAAGCGTAGAATACGAATTTTAAACCATTTTAAGCCAGAGAGCAGCGGGTTGCCCCGAAAATTCGTAACAATATATACACTAATACCAATACAGCAACAAAGTTGACTTTATTGAAGAAAGAAATGTTACAAGTTTCATTTCACCGAAGTCCAATTCGTGAGCCTTTCGTGGCAGCGAAGGATTAATGCAATTTTTTCGGGGGTGTATGTGGGAGGAGGTCAGTTTGTTTGTCAAATTATCAGCATCACGGTACAAGGACAGATTATGGGGGGGGGGTTCTTTTTCGCCCCAATTGAGAAAAAAGAAATTGATGTTAAAGATCCTATTTTGGTTCCATAAAATGGATGTATGTCAATCTTCCATAACAAACCGTCCCCACCGACAATCTAACTGCCTTGCCCCATTCCCCCGACAACATTGCATCACACCGTTGCTGTCACGAAGGTTCCCATATTAGACTTTTGTGAAATAAAACTTGTAACATTACTTTCTCCAGTGAAGTCAACTTGTAACATTGCTGTATTGGTAATATTTACTTTTATTTTCATATAAGCCTCCCAAACCCGGGAGCAGCGGCGCACACAGGATTTTCTCTTGGAGGGGTCCAGCCCAGGCCGTACCCAGGGAGGGGACCAGACCCCCTGGCCACCGCCAAAATATAGTATTTTGTTAACAAAATAATGATGATGATGATGATGAAGTCTTTTTTGTGAAAAATTCTGCTTTTTCACCGTTTGGACCCCCTTCGAAATTCTTTTCTGGGTACGGCCCTGATCCAGCCCATAAAGCTGCGACACCAACCACATGAACAAACGCGGATTTTTTTTTTATCGTAACCCCCCTTTTTACTGCGTTTATTCATATCTGGTGGAAACAAGAATTTGATAACACCTTTAAACATATTTGAATGTCAAAAATCACATGACAATTTAACGAAGGAAAATTGATAACTCTTTTGGGAGGGGTCCAGACCCCTTGGGCCCCTCGCTTATGTGGGCCACTACCCGAGGGGTTACATGAGATTTCCAACGGCCATCGTTTGCCATCGACAGCCATCCGGCCATCACTGTAGGGGGCGCCCTCGAAAATATGCTACCGCTGGAAATTTGCGAGCCTCCCCCTGGAAAAAAAAACAGTGAGTTGAGCCATCACTGTAGGGGGCGCCTCGAAAATACGCTACCACAAGCCCTTTGGGAGATCCAAAAAAACTTCAGTGGGTTCGACCATCGCTGTAGGCCCCCCCCTCGAAAATATGCTATCGCTGGAAATTTGCGACCCCCCCCCCCCGAAAAAAAATACTTAAAGTGCGATACTCAAAAGAATACACAACGTTACTATACAAGCTCTACACTCGGACTCTTATGAAAAAGGCAATAGGTATATATTGAGTAAGTTTCAGAAAATACTCCGAGAAGCACAGAAATCGCATGATAAATTATCCTGATTCATTTTTCATTCCAAAAGACTTTAAAATATACTGCATTCTTAAGATTTTTACTGAATGTTCTTTAGCTCTTACAGGTCCGGTTTTTATAACAATCCTAATACGTCTTATGAGTGGACATTTTCAGTTTTTTGTTTTTGTTGTTACTTGATTCTTTTTACCTTTTACAGTCCAATGTTTCTAATTGGGAACATCGAATTAAAAATTTATTCAAAAATGAAATTTTATCAATATTGAGTTGAAAAAATTAGCAGATAAAGTTAAAAGTGGACTTGATATTTTTGTTGCATTTCTATCATGAGTGAGAAACTGGAAAAAATCATGAAAATAGAAATTTTCATAAATATTTACAGAGCTATCTTGATACGCCCTATCCCCTCCTTCAAACTTAATTCAAACTTAATTTAAAAATAATTCTTTCATTAAGTCTTAATATTTCCATTTATTATTTAAACTACCCATAAGTGTATTAAGTTTTTGAAACCTATATAAATTATAGTCAGAAATGGCCCATGCTCCCAATTGAAAACACAGTGAAAATTGTTGACATCTTTGTTACAATGTGTAGCATCTGAATGTCGCCTCAAAAGGCTAGCATTAGAACTTAAACACGAATCAAAACTACAAACATGAAGCGAAACTAAAAAAAAAGAACCAGAAGTAACCCATCAGCAGGGTGCGAATTCACGGGGGGGTGCCGGGATCGTCCCCGGCTGAAGAATGTAATTTCCCTGGCTAGAGAAATATTAATGGATCCCTGCCAGGGTTACTATTTATCCCCTGCTGAAGAAATGTTAAACTGGTGAGTGAAGATTTGGGATTGAAGTCAAGAACTCAAAATGTAAGGTTGTATGTTATCGTTTGTTACTATACTCTAAGGCGACTGCCTTAAAATTTCGTCTCTTTTCTAAGCTAAAACCCCTCAAGGGTGGCTCCCAATACAGGTACATTGTATGTAGCTTGTGTATCCGGGATTCCATAGAACAAGCAATCTATGACTTTAGTTTGAATATAAGTCGGTTCCCACACATGTCGGCGACTGAGTAAAGCATTTGTACCTTCCCTCATTTTCCTTTTCAAGTGTCCCCCCCTGGAGAATGTTTTCTTTCAAATGTCCCCCCCTGGAGAAAATGTTCAGTTCGCACCCTGCCCATCAGGGGCCTCCCATCCCCTCGTTAGTGGGTTAAGTTCTTAAGATTAGATCAAGGGTCTGAATGGTGCTCCCATCTGTTGATCACTTTCGGATTTTATTAAAAAGTGCCCCCCCCCCTCATTTAAATGACTAATATCCCTTCGCTAACGTATTAGAAAACACAATAGAGGGGGGGGGACTAATTTAAAATGTGTCTGGATCTCAAGCAATTTAATTAGACTAGCCCCCTTGCTGTACTTCCTGAGTATAAAATGTATATCTATATACGTATATAATTTAAATTGTATAGTTACTATTTCTATAGTAATTACTTAAGGCCCATGTGTACTAACTTCGAAAGTCGATCGCCGCAATGTTATTCTATGGAGGAAACGGCCTTCACTACTACCGCAATTCGAGATAAACTATTCCATATTTTTCATTCATTCTCTTTTTCCCCTTAATCTGAAAACAATGAACTACATTTATTTTTAAGCAGAATTTATCTAAAGCAATTAGAAGTACATTAATTACATCTGAAAATAACATGAAATTTGTCCAGAAAGAAAAATTTCTTACAAGGTGTACTTCTAATTGCTTTAGATAAATTCTGTTTAAAAATAAATGTAAATCAGTACTTTAAGATTAAGGGGGGAAAAGAATGGATGAAAAATATGCAATAGTTCGTTTCGAAATGTGGTAGTAGTGAAGGCCGTTTTCTCCATAGAATAACATTGCGGAGATCGACTTCCGAAGTTAGTACACAAGAGCCTTAAGTATAATCAGTATTTTTATTTTGATTCGATTATTATAATTTCATACTTTTAAAGTTACAGAAGAATTCATTAATTTTCTTTTCATAAGAATGAGTATGATTTAAAATTCCCTCAAAACAGTTTTAGTTCATTTTGTACCAATAGCTTTTTCATAAGTATTGAAAAAAAATTCATTAATTTTCTTTTCATAAGAATGAGTATGATTTAAAATTCCCCCAAAAAAGGTTTTCATTTTGTACCAATAGCTTTTTTATGAGTATTGAAAAAAAAAATCATTAATTTTCTTTTCATAAAAATGAGTATGATTTAAAATTCCCCCAAAAAGTTTTACTTCATTTTGTACCAATAGCTTTTTCATAAGTATTGAAAAAAAAAATCGCTATGAATTCACACTTATACTGTTTCTTCCATCCAGGGTGCAAATTGAACATTTTCTCCAGGGGGGGACATTTGAGAGAAAATATTCGCCAGCAGGGGACATTTGAGAAAAAAAAAAGAAAGAAAGAAAAAGGAGGGAAGGTCAAAATGCTCCACTCACATAATATATTAGGTATTACATGACAAAAGCAGTCGCCAACATGTCTGAAAAGTGACTTAACCCATTCGTGCCTGGGTATTTTTGCGACTTTCTTCGATTTTTGCTAACACCAGCAGTAATTGATAAATTTCTGATGTCGACTTTTTGAACAAGGGATGATTTCATTTAAAATCATTATGTATAAAAATTGAAATGTCAACATCCTACTTGGCCATATTAAAATATTTTCTGCAATTGAGGTTGAATACTCGCGAATAAAGGCTAGGAAAAATAAATAACGTTTTCGACTGATAGCGAAAATGCCGTCCCAAAAAAGGGACGCTAGGCATAAATGGGTTAAATTCAAACAAAACTCTACCCCCGATTTTCTATGCACATATTCCTGCCTGTGTCCATTCTCTGTCTACCATGAAATTCGGCTGGTCGCTGAGCAATGCTTGTTCGTTCATTTCGCAGTCTTCCTTTGAAACCTGACTCCAGTTACGGAGTGACAAGTGGCATCAGGCAAGTGTATATCTATTTCAAAGGCATACTTGTTACTTGCTCCTTTGTCTAGTAAACAAAAGAAAAATTTCTATTCTCATTACTTAAAATCGTTATTTACTGTTGAACTTGTAGGGAGGGACAGATATTAAGTTAACATTTCTTCAGCAGGGGACAAAAGGTATCCCTGGCAAGGATCCATTAACATTTCTCTACAGTAGCGGATCCAGAAATTTTTGGGGGAAGGGGCTAAATCTTGAAAAAAAGCTTATTTCACCCAAACAAAATGTTCAATGAAGCAAAATTTTAGTCTAAAGTAATGTAAAACATTTTGGGAGGGGCTAAGTTAAAAAAAAAGATCATTTTATCTACTTAAAATGTATAATAAAGCAAAATGTTACCCCTTAGCAATCTCTTTTGGGGGGGCTGAAGCCCCCTAGCCCCTCCCCTAGATCCGCTACTGTTTCTCTAGCCAGGGATATTACATTCTTCAGCCGGGGACGATCCCCGGCATCCCCCCCGTCAATTCGCACCCTGCTTCCATCCCATTCGGCTTTTGTATTTTGAAGACAGGAATGCACAGAACAGATAATAGAGCTCTAGTGCAAAAGTGAGGGGGGATGAGGGACTATCTCTAAGTTGAGTTCAGTAAGCCCACGATGACCTAATGAAGGAGAGCTAATCATCAATCTCTCTGCTCATTCCCACCATTTTCCACCCCACTATGGGGTTACCGCGGATACTGGGACGTCACCGGCTTAACGCAGAAACGAACTCCTTATTCCTCATTTTTAGGACATAAAACCTGTCGAGACGGAATATACTATCTTCAGCGCAAAAAAAAAAATTGGCAAGCTGCCAACAAAGAAGAATTCAAGATGAATCCCCTAACGGGGAGGAGAAGAAATACAGGATGTGGGGTTTTTTTTTTTGTGTGTGTGTGCATTGTTGTTTTGGTGCATTTTGTTGTTGTTTTCGTCCATTCCATTCTAAAGTGCAGTCGTTTCCTCGTGTTCATAGCTATTTGTGAAACAAACAAAAAAAAAAAAACCGTGGTGAAATGGCTGACTTTCCTAAGAAACAGGTTTTGAGTTTAGACTCAAAGGTGAAAATAATTGATGCCAAGGAAAAAGAACATTTAAGCGTAACGCAAATAACAAAGAAATTTAATACAGGAAAGACTCAAGTTTACGACATAATGAAAAAAAAAAAGAAAGAGGAAATAACAGAAGTGTCTGGCTTAAACGAAATGGAGAAATAAAAAGAAAAATGCGCAAGACTGGAAATGAAGAAGTGGATGAAATGGTTTGGGTGCCCTACGATACAAGCACAAGCTAAACAAATTTCTGAAGGACTTGGTAAAGATTTTCATGCTTCAAATGGATGGAGAGAGTTTTAGGAAAAAGCATGCGATAAAATTCAAAGAAATTTGTGGTGAGGCTGCTGATGTGGATCCAAAAACTGTGTGCTTAACGCTTTGAGGTGCAACTCTTTCCCAATGCTGAAAAAAGGGCAGCCGTTGCCATCACCAGCAAGATGGCGGAAGATCGAAACGTTCATCGCGTGCCACACATAGAGAGACTCCTTTTTTGACGACATCTGGCTGTTTTCCAAGTTCAATTTCCTCTTCAATAACAGAAAATAAATAAATAAACACCTTAGTACTTTATATAGACTCTAAAATGTTCAAATAAATACCCGAAAATATATACGGAGTTGCATTTCATATGAACTCGCGAAAAAATTTCCTATCTTAGCCCCCTCGATATCTTTCATAGTAACCATTTTTCTTAAGGCTAAGTTCGCGTACTTGGGTTTCATATTAGTATTTCTGCTCTTGGATTTTATTTGCTCTTGGATTCTGCTTTTGGATTCTGCTCTTGGATTATCTGCTCTTGGATTCTGCTCTTGGAAATCGCTGCTTTCTGCGGCAAGGGCGGATTAAAGGGGGGGAGCGACAGCTCCCTTTAATCCGCCCTTGCCTTGCCGTCTTTGCCGTTGGACGCCCTTGCCGGGCCTAGAGACCCTTTTTTTGACGGCAGCTGGCTGAGCGTGAAAAAAAAGGGTCTTTAGATCTGTGGCACGTGATGAACGTTTCGATCGTCCGCCATCTTGCTAGTAGTTAAGTCGAGCGATGGCAACGGCTGCCCTTTTATCAGCATTGGGCAATCTATCCAGCTGTTCTCGCATTCTTCCATTTTTCAGCAGATGTCAGTGCTGTTAAAAAGAATCGTGACCTTTTTTTACGGGAAATGACGTGCTAAAAAGTAAAGGATTCTCGTGGAGCTATGTCACCCGGAAGTATTTTTATAAAAATCAAATTTATTCTTCGTGACTGGTAACAGTCAAAACGTAAGAGTTTGGTGTGCTCACGGTGAGGACACCGCGCGTTAAAGGGTTAAAATTCTTGAACTGGAAAATATCCCAATTGAGTGGACGTCGAACAGAAAAGCTTGGATGAACGCAAAAATTATGTAAGAGTGGTTAGTTGCAGTGCCATATTACCGGCAGTGTAAATGGGGCAACTGCCCAGGTCCCAAAAATCTTACATCTTACACGTTTATAATTTTACAATAAAACTACAAGGATAAAAAAAACTTCAAAAGTTAAATGATTTTTTAATGATAAAGTATGAACAATGAAAATAATTCAAATTTACGTTTGTGTATAAATTAATTTAAACTTATTTTTAATTCTTCGAAATGCTCTATAGTCGATATAGCACACCAATATGTAGGAAAATAAATAAATATATTTTGTAAAGAGTATTTTTAATGTTAAAAAATAGCAAAATTTTTGAATTATTTGTTATTTTAAGAAATATTTACAAAAATGGCTATTTACAAAAAGTTGATTGTATTCCTTACATGTTAGCAACTGTGATATAGGATTTCGATGTAACATTTAACGGTCTGTTTCTTTGACATCATGTAACTAAATACGCTTATTTCAAATTACTCAAAACAAAATTTATGCTTGGAAGGGGTAAGATATTTAAAACTTACAGCATAAACCAATCATAATGTTTGTTTTTTAAGGCGTGAGGTTATTGCAAAGGGGCTAAATTTTTTCTTCTGCGAGAGACCCCTTTTTTGACGGCAGCTGGCTGAGACAGCTGCGTCAAAAAAGGGTCTCTCGATCTGTGGCACGCGATGAACGATTTGATCGTTCGCCATCTTGCTGGTAGAGAAGTCCAGCGATGGCAACGGCTGCCCTTTTTTCAGCATTGGGCCATCTATCCGGATGTTCTCGCTTTCTTTCATTTTTCAGCAGATGTCAGTGCTGTTTAAAACGAATCGTGACCATTTTTTAACGGGAAACGACGTGCTCAAAAGTAAAGGATTCTGGTGGAGCTCTGCCACCCGCAACGATTTCTATAGAAATCCAATCTATTCTTCGTGACTGGCAACAGTCGAAACGTCAGAGTTGGGTGTTCCCAGAGCGGGATCACTGCGCCTTAAAGGGTTAACGGTTGCGGTCGGAAAAAATTAGAGTAATCTTGGTGAAAGTCGGCCATCTATATAAATAAAACAGAGTGTAAACTGTCCGTTTGTCTGTCTGTCTGTCTGTCTGTGTCTCGCGTAGCTCCGAAACGGGTGATCGTAGACCTACCCAATTTGGTACGGAAATTCTCCAAGACGGGTCTCGACACACCTCGAAGCGATTTTTTCGAAATTCGAATTAGAAAATGTTTTATTTTATGTTTTGTCCGATTTTTAGCGATTTTTCTTGCGTAATACATAATAACGCCGGTAATTGCGATCGCAAGAAAACGATATTTACATCATCATATAGAGGAGAAAATTTTCTTTTAAAAACTATTTGTTCGGACTGTGTAACATAATTTGCAGATTTTGGGGAATTTTTCAAATAAAATTAAATTTGACGCTGACTTTCGAAAAATATTTTTAAAACTGCTGCATCTTGAATTCTATCTGTCATAACTTTTTTATATTTGAACAAAAGACGGAGCACACAATTCGCCCACTTTTAAAAGAAGAACGGGGAGAAAATATAAATTACTAGAATTTTTACGAATTTTTAAGTAAAGAAGGATTTTCATTTCAGTAGTACCTGCTTATGAGTTCCGGTTTGATATCTTGCGGTTTGGTTGTCATGGATACAGTAACAATGATTAAAATTGCCAGTTGAAAAAAATAAATAAAAAAACGGGTCCCGCGAGCAGACGATTTCTTTGCTTGGCTCGATTTCCTTTTATAAATACTGGATTTATTTGTGAGAAGAAAATTAAACGGCACAATCTAGAAAAACAATTTTAAAGCCCTTATAAATAGCGCAGTCTTATTTCTTATCTCTTTTCTTTTTGTAAAGGGTTCCAAGAGAGGGTGACGTATTTTTAAAATAAAAAAAATGTCCATTTCATGTAGTGTCTGAGGTATTTAACGCTAAAACGTGAACCTAAAAGACAGCATGTCTGAGGAAATAAGATATTTTGAAAGTGAGAAGTTCACTGCAAACGGTGCATTTTCACTTTTTTGATACCGAATGATGCTGACATAGTTTTTTTTTTTTTTTTTTTTTTTTTTTGTGTGTGTGTGTGTGTGTGTGTGTGTGTGTGTGTGTGTGTGTGTGTCATTATATTGAAATGATCTCAGGTTATTACATATATGACGCAAATTTTAAGTCAAGAGTGAAATAATTTTGCTTTTTCTAGATTCCACATCACTGGAATTAATTCGAATTACACATGTGAGGAATTTTTTCGTTTCCTACCGTGCGAAGAACGGGCACGCAGCTAGTATAAATATAAGTTTCATCTTTTGGAGTTCTTTGAAAAGAGTGGGCAAGCGATATTCTTCAGGTGAACGCCCTTATAAAGCCGCTAAAGAGGAGAGGGGATCATTGAATGGCCTGACCTTGTTGTCGTGGTCAGTAAGCGGTCATTTTTGAGGGCAGCTTTGATGTTGGTCGGTGTATGCTCGTAAGCAAAGCTTAACAGAAAAAAAAATATATATATATAATACACGTCAAGGGGAAGAAATTGAAAATAAAATTTAAGAAAAACATGGAGGTGTTGGCCATAAGGCCGTTGAAATCCAATGAGAAAATATAAGATTGAGGAATGACCCATTGCGAGTTAGGGAGAGAAAAATGTCAGGCCAAAGAGTTGGTAATTGGACGGTTTAGGAGAATTAGGAGCCACAGAGTGGCTAAGCTAATTAATTAAGAGTTTAGGGGGAAAGGGGAGGAAGAAGGGCAGAGCAAATCCGGACTGCACAGGCAGAGAGCAGTGCCATATTACCGGCAGGGCAAGCGGGGCAACTGGCCAGGGCCCACAGATTTTAGGGCCCAAAAATTTTACATCTTACACTTTTATAGTTTTACAATAAAATTACAAAGGATAAAATAAAAATTTCAAAAGTTAAATTATTTTTTAATTATAAAGTATGAACAATGAAAATAATTCAAATTTACATTTGTATAAATTAATTTAAACTTATTTTTAATTCTTCGAAATGCTCTATATCGATATAGCATACCAATATGTAGAAAATAATTAACCACATTTTGTAACGAGTATTTTTAATGTTAAAAAATAGCAAAATTTTTGAATTATTTGTTATTTTAAGAAATATTTACAAAAATGACTGTTCATACAGAAAGTTGTTGTATTCCATACATGCTAGCAACTGTGATTTGACATTTCGAAGTTACGTTAACTATCAGTTTCTTTGACATCATGTTACTAGATTCGTTTATTTTAGATTACTTTAAAAAAATTGCGTTTGGAAGGGGTAAGATATTTAAAGAACTTTCAGCATAAACCAATCATAATCTTTTTTTTATTTTAAAGGGGGAGGTTATTGTAAGGGGCCCAATTTCTTTCTTCTGCTCAGGGCCCACAGTAGTCTTGATTGGGCTCTGGCAGAGAGAGCTGTTTTCACTTTCAGATTTTCTCCAGATTTTTACTTCAGATTTTTTTTCATGTGTGTGTGGATCTATAGAGTGGATAAATTTTGTTGTGAATATCATTATGTTTCGAAATAAAATTTATAGAATGGCCGACACTTCTCTGCACCGGATTACAAGTAAATCCAACTGCCATCCCTTAGTCTTTTGAGCGACTTTTCTTTAACCCTTTAACGTGCAGTGTTCCCGCTCTGGGAACACCAAACTCTGACGTTTTGACTGTTGTCAGTCACGAAGAATAGATTGGATTTGATTTCTATAAAAATAGTTGCAGGTGACATAGCTCCACGAGAGATCCTTTACATTTTAGCACGTCATTTCCCGTCAAAAAAAAATGGTCACGATTATTTTTAACAGCCCTGACATCTACTGAAAAATGGAAAAAGGCGAGAACAGCCAGATAGATTGCCCCATGCTGAAAAAAGGGCAGCCGTTGCCATCGCTCGACTTAACTACCAGCAAAATGGCGGACGATCGAAACGTTCATCGCGTGCCACCGATCGAGAGACCCTTTTTTTGACGCAGCTGGCTGTGCCGCATAGCCAGCTGTCGTCAAAAAAGGCGTCTCTAGATCTGTGGCAATCTTGCAGGTAGTTAGGTGGAGCGATGGCAACGGCTGCCCTTTTTTCAGCATGGGGCAATCTATCCAGCTGTTCTCGCATTCTTCCATTTTTCAGCAGATGTCAGGGCTGTTAAAAAGAATCGTGACCCTTTTTTACGGGAAATGACGTGCTAAAAAGTAAAGGATTATCGTGTAACTATGTTTCCCGCAACTATTTTTATAAAAATCAAATCTATTCTTCGTGACTGGCAACAGTGAAAACGGCAGAGTTTGGTGTTCCTAGAGCGGGAACACTGCGCGTTAAAGGGTTAACATAGGGCAGTTCTGGAGGAACGCAACCCTACACGTTATAAGAAATTATACAATGGGCTTCCTCTCCGGCAGCATTGATGCAAAGATTTCATTTCAGTTATTTTATTTTTCATTTCTCATGAGTCAAATAAAAAACACTTTTGAGTTCTTAAGCAATAAAGGAATAATCAGTTATTGCAACACACATTTTCCATTCTTCAAAAGTCATTTATGATGGCTTTTAAAATTCACGGATTAATTCACGGAATTATATATAAATGAATAAAATAAAATGAAAATGCATTTTGCTTTTATGTTCTTTCACGCAATGCCTATTGTTGTAAAATATACATTAGTTTATCAAATTTTTATTTATTTTATCCTACTAATATTATAAATGTCAATGTTTGTATGTATGTTTGTTACTTTTTCACGCAGAAACGGTTAGACGGATTTAGATGTAATTTGGAATAAAAACAGTTAAAGTCCTGCATTAACAAACAGGCTATTTTTTATCGCACGAAAAATAAACTGTTCGTATAATATACAAAAAAAACTATCTTTTATTCCCCCCCCCCAAAAAAAAAGAATACAATTGAGCTTTTTTTTTTTTCAAAGCCGTCGACATATGGCGCAAACCCATAGAATACGCAGTTTTTAATAAATAAAATCACCTGAAAGAGTTTTTTGCCCATCGAACGTGGACTTATAAGCGGACTACGGGCCAAGAACACAAATCCGAAATACATGTTACACAAACAAACATCCAAAAAATAAGTTTTGAAACTTTCATTCAATTCGAATTATGCATTTTTCTGTGCGTCTTTTCCCCCCTTTCATGTCTAATGTATTACATCCAGAAAAAGGGAAGTTAGAAATATCAATTTTAATTTTGTTTAATCATACATTCATGAATAATGATACGCTTTCCAACTTAATGGAATAAGGAAAGAAAATTGGTAAGAAGCATGGATATCATACGCTTTTAATATACAGTATTTTAATGCGTATTTAAAATCTGAAAGTGTTTCAGATTTTCTTACTTTTTTGTTTCCTTTCCGTTTTTTTTGATAAAGGCCAATATATCCAGAAGCTCTTCAGAATTAATGTAGGACGAAAATAATTTGTACCTTTTTGTAGGTTTCCATCATTAAACTATCTTATTTTTGTAACCAGGAGCGGCCCGACAAGGTAAGCAAGGTAATCATTGCATCGGGGCACCGGCTTCGAAGGGGCGTCCTGTCGAACTCAAAAAATAAGAAGAGCATAAAAGGGCGGCCCTCCATTTTACGTTAGCAGGAGGCGCCACTTACCCTAGGGCCTCCCCTGTTTGTAACCATCTTAATTTTAAATTCCATTCAGAATCTGACATATTTCAGTGCCAAGGAAGCCGGTGAGGAACGCAAGATTTATTAACCCCTTAACCGTATTATTTTCAAGAAAACGGTCATAAAAGTGCTTATTTCTTTTATTCCAGAAAATTGTATAAAACAAGTGCATATATAGGATATTTATTCATTTTAAGGTTTTGGACATTTTAAGCACTAGAGAAAAAAAAATAATTTTTAGGAAAAGCCAACATTCAGGGTCATTGTGACTGAATGTGTGTTTTGTAGTAAGCAGGGAATCATTAAAAATATATGTTTTAAACACTAGAAAATTTTATTAAACTTAGTACGTAAAATAAGTAAACATTTCTAAAATTTTCTTTGAACATAAATAAATAAAAAAAAAGTAAGCTAAGATTGCATAATGCATATCACAAATACACGTGTGTTTGAGTACCGCTACCATGTATTTAAAAATAAACTATGTCCGAATTAAGTTAAAAATACTCTGGTATTGTCCTCTGTTGTGTAAAATTATATATTACAAAAAAACCCGTGCATCAGAATTGGAATGCTTTTATCTGGCGAATTTTTTTGAACAGTATTGCCCGGAAATTTGACGGGCACGAGAAATAGAGGGAGAAAGCTTAGCCCGTGATTATGACGGGAGCGAAGATTATGGGGTTAAGATGGCGAACTAACTGGTTTCTGGGGGCGGCTAGTAAAGAATATAATTGAAAATATTATCTGACACTTTAACCAGGGCCTGATTAAGACTCTCTGATACTTTAGGCCTGCTATCATTTCGAGGCCCCCTCCCACCTACTCCTATTCCATTCTACAAGTATAAATAACAAGTATTGCAGTTTTGAGGCCCCGAGATTTTTTTTACTATAGGCCCAGGCCTCATGGGCCTATTCGGTAATCAGGGCCTGACTTTAACCCTTTAAAGCGCGGTGTTCCCGCTCTGGGAACACCCAACTCTTGACGTTTTGAGTGTTGCCAGTCACAAAGAATAGATTTGATTTCTATAAAAATATCTGCGGGTGGCATAGCTCCACGAGAATCCTTTACATTTTAGCACGTCATTTCCCGGTAAAAAAATGGTCACGATTATTTGTTAACAGCTCTGACATCTGCTGAAAAATGGAATAGTGCGAGAACAGCTGGATAGATTGCCCCATGCTGAAAAAGGGGCAGCCGTTGCCATCGCTCGGCTTAACTACCAGCAAGATGTCGGACGATCGAAACGTTCATCGCGACAGATCTAGATATCATCGCGTTCATCGCACAGATCTAGAAACCCTTTTTTGACGACAGCTGGCTGCGCCGGCACAGCCAGCTGTCGTCAAAAAAAGGGGTCTCTAGATCTGTGGCACGCGATGAACGTTTCGATCGTCCTCCATCTTGCTGGTAGTTAAGTCGAGCGATGGCAACGGCTGCCCTTTTTTCACCATTGGGTAAGGGTTGCGCCTCAAACGGTTCAACTCTTATCGAAGAGTACAGGGTGTCCCAAAAATACGAACCTAGGTTTTCATTCCTTAAATATTGATCATATTCATATACAGTAAATTACAAAGTTACGTAAAAGAGGAGCATAAGATTTTATAGCATCGATTAAAATTTTTCGGAAGTTAAATCTAAATAAATACAAAATTTTAATTTTTGCTCTGACCCCGGTACAGAAAAATTCCATTAGTAGAATGTGCTCTCATTTATTAATGAGGTGATGTAAAAATTTCAGCCTTGTATCATAAAAGTTCTCAGAGATGTATTTAAACTAAGTTTGTGAATAGCAGTATTATGCATTTATGCAGTCATTATTTTCTTTCCAAATTTGAATACAGCCCTTGAAACGCGATCTACGATGGGATTTCTTTTTTTTTCTGTTCGAGAGTCAATGAAAAGTGTATTAAGTCAGCTTTTATTCATTTTTATTTCTTTGAGCGTTTTTGTGATGAAAGGCAGGCCCGGACTGGGAGGGTAAGGGCCCACCCGTCTCAAGAGAAGGGGGGCCCGGGTTATTGTATATCCTATAAATAATAGGATGTGTTAACTTTCGGGGTATATGAGGAGGAATGGTGTTATTATTAATTAATTATGATTGAAAATTAATACATTAATAAAATACTGATCTACTATTAATATGCGTCAATCATATTAATTAATCCCCTGTTCATTCGGGAACCTTCTCTCAAAAAATTTTGAGAACTACATTTAAAATGAAGTGTTTTGAAGCCTTCTGGTACGCAATTGCAACGCAGCTGCAAAAAATTTTGCAACTGTCAAACTTCATTTAAGTGCTATTAATATAGCACCTTTTATTTTCTTTCAATATAGCTTTTTCATTTTCTTTCTTTTTTCTGTTTGGGGCCCGCCCTCAGAAGGGAGGGCCCGCCGAGGGTAGGGGCCCACCCGTCTGCAGACAGTCGGACAACCTGGCCAGTCCGGGCCTGATGAAAGGGTAAAACTTCGAACATCCCCCAATCAATGCATGGTCACATTTTACTACATTTATATTTTAAACGGGAAACCGTTTAAAATTTTGTTATTATTTACATTTAATCTGTGGAGAATTTTAATCGTTACCACAAAATTCTGGACTCCCTGCAGAAGATTAATCAATCATTTGTGAAATTAAAGGTAGAATGTTGGCTAGTGTTTTAATTTTTGCTGTTGTAACATTTTGCGCATTATCAGCAATTGATAAATGGGTTAAAATGATGCTAAAACCAAAAAGTTAATTAATTTTTACTTTCCGAACATGTACCATGTAAGAAAAGTATTGTAATCATGAAAAAAAATTCGACTTCGAGATTTCGGTGTATTGACACGTTTTGAGGTCTACTTAATTTATTTATGCTATTTTTACGAGATGTATGTGTGTGTGCGTATGTGAGTGAGCACGATAGCTCCTAAACGGTACATTCGATTGAGCTCAAATTGGGTATACATGTTATAAACCACCATCGTAAGACCGGTGTTGATTTTGATGTGTATAGGACTTACAGTTTTTCTACAGGGCTACGACAAAGATTTTTTTTTACATTATGGCCTATGTGGGGGGGGGGGGAATCTTGTAAGTGCAGTATCGTTTAAACGGCGCATTCGATTGAGCTTCAATTTGGTACATATGTTTGAAGTATTCGCCGATTAAAATTTATTTAAATACTTGGTAATGATCTTAATCGTAAGTGTTCGGAAAGCCGAGTGGAGTCACTCCAGATTTTTTTTTTAAATAAAAACATCTGGCAATGGGCTTTCCCCCCAGACCCTACAGAGACAACTGCCTCACACGGTACGAGGGTGGCTACGGTAAAAAAAATTCGACTTCGAGATTTTGGTGTATTGACACGTTTTGAGGTCTTCTGAATTCATTTATACTATTTTTACGAGATGTATGTATGGCATTATCCAGTCGTATTTCACGGTGGTTAACGTTTATTTGTAGTTAACATATAAGCTTTAAATATTGAATATCCTAAAACTTGGATAGTAAATTAGAAAGCAGGAATTAGAGGGTGGATGCTAGACGAAACAGATATTTAAAGCTTTTTTGGGAGACGAGACAAATTTTTTTCAACATTACAATTTAGGGATATTGCGAGATGAGACAAAGCTTTTTGGTAGGAATGCGACATCGATGTTTTTTTTTTAAATACCGATGTTTTATTAAATTGATACATCGATATATTGATACCTATGTTTGTCTGATATCGATGTTTTTCCCACATAGTCGATTGTATTCTTTATGCTTTATCAACATGCGCGGAATATACTGAACCACTTTTAGTAAAGTTTTCGCATCCCTACCTTCAGTACATATAATGTGATATTTTAATAACTATGTCATTTTATGTCTCAAACCCCTCATTGAAAATTGTCCGAAAAATGAGTCCCAAAAATGCGACATAATTTTACATATATTTAAATACTATTAGTTTACAACAGCTTTAATCTATTGTTACACTATTTCGTAAGCTGTAGAATATGCATCACATGTTTTTTTTTTTTTTCACTATAAATAGGTTGCAATCATAAAAATTTCCACATAGGGTTACCAGGCAAAATACACGAAATATGATAGATAAAATGACATAGTCAATTAATATAGTTTTAATATGGCAATAATGAAACTAAAAATTTAGGGGGGTTCAGGGGGGTCTCCCCCTGACGAAGCTCGAACAGACGAGCTATTTTATTATATATTTGAATATGTTAACCAACAGTTTTGTTTGTTCTCTTAAAAATATATTTACACATAACTGATACTGCATGTAAAAATAAGTTAAGAACTAACTTTAAAAATATTTTATTCTATGTCCTATTCATAACACTGTCTGGCATGAATGGCGCAGGCCATTCATGCCAGACAGTGTTCTGACAGTCCAGACAGTCTGGCATGAATGACGCAGCTGGCTGTGCCTGGCACAGCCAGGCACAGCCAGCTGCGTCAAAAAAGGGTCTCTAGATCTGTGGCACACGATGGACGTTTCGATCGTCCGCCCTCTTTCTGGTAGTTAAGTCGAGCGATGGCAACGGCTGCCCTTTTTCCAGCATTGGGAAAAGGGTTGCGCCTCAGAGGGTTAAAATATAATAATTTTGAAGTATGGCTAGTAACTTCGAGAAGCACTCACTTGCCAGTTGCAGTTTCGCTGGTCTATACTATCGTTCCGACGTCGTCGCAGCACACTTACACGCCTTCGTCCGGACTCTCACTACGAGTATGATGAACCTATCTGCACATAACTGATAGATCTGAAAGAGAGCGGTTAAGAAACTCTTAATACTACCAAGAAATGTAAATCATGCACAATACACAAATTCTGAAATAGCGATCTAAATTGTCACTGACATAACATAAGACTAGAACTTGAACATAATCACTAGAACATAAGGCGGGTCTTAACCCTTTGAGGCGCAACCCTTTCCCAATGCTGAAAAAAGGGCAGCCGTTGCCATCGCTCGACTTAAGTACCAGCAAGAGGGCGGACGATCGAAACGTTCATCGCGGGCCACAGATCTAGCGACCCCTTTTTTGACGACAGCTGGCTGTGCGCGAGCACAGCCAGCGTCAAAAAAGCCTGCGTCAAAAGCCTGCCCTTTAGCCTGTGTCCCCCTGCGCCTGCTAGTTAGCCTGCGCCTGCCCTTTAGCCCTTTAGCCTGCGTCAAAAAAGGGTCTCTAGATCGGTGGCACGCGATGAACGTTTCGATCGTCCGCCATCTTGCTGGTACTTAAGTCGAGCGATGGCAACGGCTGCCCTTTTTTCAGCATTGGGCAATCGATCCAGCTGTTTTCGCATTCTTCCATTTTCCAGCAGATGCCAGTGCTGTTAAAAATAATCGTGACCATTTTTTTACGGGAAATGACAAGCTAAAAAGTAAAGGATTCTCGTGGCTGTACCGCAGAGCCAGCTGTCGTCAAAAAAGGGTCTCTAGATCTGTGACACGCGATGAACGTTTCGATCGTCCGCCATCTTGCTGCTAATTAAATCGAGCGATGGCAACGGCTGCCCTTTTTTCAGCATTAGGGAAGGGTTGCGCCTCGAAGGGTTAAATGATTTTGTTTTTCAAAAACCTTCTCCATATTTTAAAATCAGTAATTTAATTATAAATAAAGCAGTACAATTTATCTTTTATTTTAACATTTTTCCACGTACAGAGCTTCAACCAATGTCAGGAGGCAACAATAGCATCTTTAGTAGCCTCTAGGACGCAAAAAAGTCGCCAGTTTGGTACCATTTTAGCATGATTTTGTGGTTTAGAAATAAACATTCGTCATTTAACTTCATTTAAGAAGAAATGATCAAAATGACAAGTTAATAAAGTTACAGACAAAGTAAGTTAAAAAAAACTTACAAAATGTACAGATATCAATAAATAGTGCATTTATTTTTATAGCACGATTTGAAAAACAGATTGGAATGTTTGATGAATGACTAATTGTAGCTTTGTATAGAAAAGTGAGTTGACAAAAACCGAAACAGGGTGTTACCAAAATTGTTAGTAAAAATTCAAGCAAATTTCAAGGATTTCAAGGCTTATCTGTATTTTTTTCAAGGATGTATAATAAATGATCACTATATTTTTCAAAAAACCCTTACCCCTAGCTAAGACAAAAAATAGTCATCCTTTCAATCAGAAAGTATGACTATTTTTTTCTTCCGACTTCTTTAGAAAAAGAAGATATGTGTGTTTCAAACTTTACCATACATATTTAAGTTGACATCTAAAGTCTCAATCTCCGTTTTTGGTGAGAAAAGAATACAAGACATCTGCGACAGATTAACCCCCCCCCCCCCCCTTTCGAATGCCATATGAGCAAAAAGCTAAAGTTCTAAATTTGCATGCAATTCACGGTTTGAAAGTAATTGTTATTATTTTTTTACCAATAGGCCGGGCTCTGCCCACAAGCCTTTGTCACTACTAAAGTCCGAACTATAAGCCATTTTATTATGGGGGTACCCAATTGGCGGCCAGAGTTATCAACTATGAAGGGAGGGGCAATTTAACACCCAATGTAGGAATTGAGCCCGGACCCAAGGCGTGATAGAATGGTTCTTAAGCCACTACACTAGCTGGGCGGCTTTGAAAGTAATTATAAGTACTGCTCTTTTGAATGTTAACCCTTTGAGGCGCAACCCTTTCCCAATGCTGAAAAAAGGACAGCCGTTGCCATCGCTCGACTTAACTACCAGCAAGATGGCGGACGATCGGAACGTTCATCGCGTGCCACAGATCTAGAGACCCTTTCTTGACGACAGCTGGCTGTGCGGCACAGCCAGTTGCGTCAAAAAAGGGTCTCTAGACCTGTGGCTCGCGATGAACGTTTCGATCGTTCGCCATCTTGCTGGTAGTTAAGTCGAACGATGGCAACGGCTGTCCTTTTTTCAGTATTGGGCAATCTATCCGGCTGTTCTCGCATTCTTCAATTTTTGAGCAGATGTCAGTGCTGTTAAAAAGAATCGTGACTTTTTTTTTCATGAAATGGCGTGCTAAAGAGTAAAGGATTCTCGTGAAGCTATGTCACCCGCAACTATTTTTATAGAAATCCAATCTATTCTTCGTGACTGGCAACAGTCAAAACGTCAGAGTTTGGTGTTCCTAGAGCGGGAACACTGCTCATTAAAGGGTTAAACAGTCATATAAAAGTGATATCAAATAATAATTTTAACACCAATTTTGAACAAAATATAAGTTTGCTTTAAAAAAATTACTAATAAGTAAGTAATAAAGCTGTAGCTGTTGAAAGAAATGTAAATGAAAACAAGATAAGAGTAATACAAAAACACCAGGTACATCTATCTGCCAATAAGTGCATTTTAGGAGATGCCCAGAGCAAGCTTTTCTGTCTGGTTTTAGCTGGTATGAGCCTCCTCTAGAATTCCAGCTCATGGGAAAGTCCATATATGGTTAAAAAGAAAAGAACAAAACAGCTTGGGAGCAGCAATTTTATATTTTTCATCATACACGTGATAGTTATTTTTCATTTTTAACTGTACAACACAAAATAACAGTTTTCATGAATCTCATATTAATGAAACTATCAAATAGTGTTTTAATCATCAAATACAAAGAAAAAACTTCAAGCAAATGTGTTTCTAAGGAGCACAGTCAGTTTTTTTTTATTCTTTCCTTTTCAGAAATATGAGCTGAAAATCTCTTGAATTTTTTTTTTTTTTTCTGACAAATTTTGAAAATTTACTCACATTTAAAAGGAAATAAAGGAAGAATAAACATTACTCTTGTATAGAACAATTTTTAAAAATCTGGAGTGACTCCACTCGACTTTCCGAACACTTACGATTAAGATCATTACCAAGCATTTAAATAAATTTCAATCGATGAATCATTCAAACATATATACCAAATTGAAGCTCAATCGAATCCGACGTTTAAGCGCTAGTGCACTTTCAAGAATTTATCCCCATACGCCCTAATGTAAAAGAAATCTTTGTCGTAGCCGTGTAGAAAAACTATAAGACCTATACACATCAAAATCAATATTGGTCTTACGATGGTGGTTTATAACATATATACCCAATTTGAGCTCAATCGAATGTACCGTTTAAACGCTAGCGCACTTTCAAGAATTTCCTCCCCTAGCCATAATGTAAAAGAAATCTTTGTCGTAGCTCTGTGGAAAAACTATACGTCCTATACACACCGAAATCAATACCGCTCTTGCGACGGTAGTTTGTAACATATATACCAAGTTTGAGTTCAATCGAATGCCCCGTTTAGGAGCTATCGTGTTCACTCACATACACACACACACACATCTCGTAAAAATAGCAAAAATGAATTCAGAAGATCTCAAAACGTGTCAATACACCAAAATCTAGAAGTCGAACTTTTTCATGATTACAATACTTTCCTTACATGGTACATGTTCGAAAAGTAAAAATATAAAAATCTTTTTATCATTTTTTTTTTTGGGGGGGGGGGGTGTTAACTGATATAATTTTCTCAATTTTGAAGATTCATATTTGCCAACTTTTGAAATTCCCAAAGTGGATAATAACATACAAACCAAACGACATATTGAACCATTGGCAGCTCAATATACGACTATTTGGTGGAAATCATTTCTAATGAGTTCTGCTAAATAATGTGCGAATGCAATTCTCAATAAATTTTACTACATAGCACAATATTTTAATGTTTTTTCATTAAATAAACTCTTGAGTTTCGTCCATTTGCATAGTTTAAATAGTATGAAATATTGAAATTTACGTAACACCCAATTAATATATATTTCTTAAACAAAAAAAAACAAAATAATATCTAAAATTTAGCTACTTTCATCTAAAAGAAACATTCATACTGGACATAAAATTTAAATGATCTTAACCACATTGGAGAAGGTAAAAAGCAATTATGTTATGCATAAAAAAGAACTGTAAAATTACACCTGAAAAGGAATTTACAAAAGGAAATCTCATAAACATATGCCTAGTTATTTGCTTTCACAAAAAAAAAAAAAAAAAAAAAAAATTCTATCAAAACATCCCTTGCTTCAATTTCATTATTACTACTATTATTTTGTATCCTTTTCAATCATATTTGAATCTGCCATATTCAATGAAATTTTGTCTTTTACTGAACTATTTAACATTTTTAAAAGTGATTAATAATTTTAATGTCCTAAATGTTAAAACTTTATCTTTCTAACATGAAGTTTAAATATTAAAAATTCATTCTTTTCAAATATTAAACTTTATATTTCTAACATGAAGTTTAAATATTAAAAATTCATTCTTTTCAAATATTAAACTTTATATTTCTAACATGAAGTTTAAATATTAAAAATTCATTCTTTTCAAATATTAAACTTTATATTTCTAACATGAAGTTTAAATATTAAAAATTCATTCTTTTCAAATATTAAACTTTATATTTGTAACATGAAGTTTAAATATTAAAACACACTAAACAAATAAAAGAGAGTCAAACTTGTAAAAAAAAACAAAAAAAATATTTATTCATATTCAACCACTTTGTACAAATACCAATTTCTATTATCGGACAATGTTACAGCAAATTTTTCTTTCAGTATCGGTCTCAAAGTTTTAAAGCAATGCACGTTGATTTTTTTTACAATACGTTTGCACATTTTTTCTAATCTTTTTTCAGTCCAGTCATTTTTTGAAATGTTCTGCGATAAATTAAATCGTATAGAATGTGTGGCTTTTCTAGTTATTGATGTATATCCAATTCACGAACATGAAACTGTTTTTTTAAAAAAACCGCAATCATTTTATGGATGGATGTAACAAAAGATTATATTTTGGGCATCCGTAATCTTCGAGATTGATAAGAGAAACATCCATTTCTTTCAAAAACATCTCTTTCTATATGTCCTCCTTTAAATGCAACAATTTCTTTCTTGTCTTCAGTTTTCATGGCGTTTATAAATCTCCCTTATACATTCTCTCAATTGATTTTGCTTGTAACTAATAATTTCTTTCGACATCGGTCTCAACATTTAAACCAATAAACATTGAATTTTACAATACGTTTGCACATTTTCCAACTTACCATACCAACCATCCATAGAAAGATTATGATATGGTAAGTTGTGATTAAAAGGTTTTTAGACTCCTTTTACATAATAAATGTCATTTTTTTTTAAATAAACAACTCTCAACCAATCAACTGCGGTATTATCAATCTGTCCTCCATGATTGGTTCAGATTCTACTAACATGTGAGTTTTACAGATAAAAACAAAAACAAAATGTTATTAAAAACTTTATGTTTTAATTATTAAAATCCCTCTTTTTCTTCTCTGCTATGGTCTAGATAAGCTAAACCTAAAACATACATTTCAAAAAATATTATTTAAACTTTATTTTTAAGTTATTAAATTTCCTCATTTTCTTCTCTGTTATGGTCTAGATAAGCTAAACTTAGACCGAAGATATTCTGAATTTCAAAAAAGAAATTTCTAAAAATTAGCGACTATGCCATAAGATTTCAGCAGCACCCGACCATGGAAAGTATACGTTTAACAAATAAAAAGAATTTTATTAAAACTTTATGTTTTAATTATTAAACTTCCTCTTTTTATTCTCTGTTGCGGTCTAGATAAGCTAAACTTAGACAGCATTCCAGATGATAAACTGGATTTCACAGAAGAAAAAAAAAATGTTATTTAAAATTAGCAACTATACCATAAAATTTCAGCAGCACCCGAACATGGAAGCATACGTTTAACAGAAGAAATTTCAAAACACTGTTATTAAACTGCATGTTTTAAGTTATTAAACTTCATGTTTTAAGTTATTAAACATCATGTTATGGTTTAGATAAGCTAAACTTAGACAGCATTCCAGATGATATTCTGGATTTTCACAAAAGAAATTTCAAAAAAATTATTAAAAATTCATGTTTTAAAAGTATAGAACTTGATGTTTTTCCTTCTCTCATCGTCTAGATAAGCTAAACTTAGACAACATTCCAGATGATATTCAGGATTTCACAGGAGAAATTTCAAAAAATGTTATTTAAAATTCATGTTTTAAGTTATTAAACTTCGTGTTTTTCATTCTCTGTTATGGTCTATATAAGCTAAACTTACGACAACATTCCAGATGATATTCTGGATTTCACAGAAGAAATTTCATTTTAATCATTAAACTCTAATATTGCTGTAACCTTGTCCGATAAAAGAAATTTTATTTGTACAAAGTGGTTGAATATGAATAAATAAAGATTTTTAAAATTTTTTTACAAGTTTGACTCTCTTTTATTTGTTTAATGTGTTTTAATATTTAAACTTCATGTTAGAATGGTAAAGTTTAATATTTACGACATAAAGAATGAATTTTAATATTTAAACTTCATGTTAGAAAGATAAAGTTTAATAATTACGACATAAAGAATGAATTTTAATATTTAAACTTCATGTTAGAAAGATAAAGTTCAATTTGTTTTTTCACCAGGTAACCCAAGTATTCCTATTTTATGTTCTTCACAAGATAACTGAATATGCATTAATCATTTTTCTTTCCCTATCTTTGCCCCCCCCCTTCTCTGAGATAATCTAGATTCTGAAAAACGTCCCGACAACTGTATTTTTGATGAAGGGTTCCGGAATTTGGCTATATAATTGACAGACTGTATAAACGACCACACACATTTCTATAATTAATGAATAATTCATTATGGCCTTTAAGACTCATGTAACAACATATAAACATTATAAGTGTTTCTGAAAATTTATTTCATGCTAATTACAAAATATATATTATTCAATATTTCATGCTTTTGTTTCATAAATGATATGTTCTGGTCTTTAACGCATTAACGCCCAGCGATCTATTTTTAGACCGTAGCAAAATGTGTAAGTCAATCAAATATTTAAGCATTAGTTTATTTTCCTACTTTAATTTCTTGAATAATAAATATTATTTCCACAAAAATACTCAGAGATAACAATTTTAAATAAAAATATTTCCCTGTCTTAACCCATTCTAAGGCCGTCGTAAGAATACTTAGCACGTACAGTCTGTTGACTTACAGAAATCAATTATCATTAGTGAATTTTCTGATTCTTGTTCTGGAATAATGGACAAGTACTTTTATACTACAAACATATAGATTATAAATTACATTTGGCTTATAAAATTTAATTTGGTACGTATTTTCAAAGAAAGCTCGCATAATTATTTGAAAATTGAGTACATTAATCATCGCTTTTAATTATATATTTTTTCGTTCAATCGCGTGTGCAAGTGGCAGTTAGTTTTCCGACTTTGATTTGTCTATTATTAGATTAATTCACATATATTCCTCTGTTTTATATTGGACGTCAAACTTTAAGAATAAAGTGCTAGACATACATACAAACTATGCAGGAGAATATATGTGAATTAATCTAAACCATTAGTGACAGGAAATATTTGCGACTTTCTTCGATTTCTACTGACAACAGAAATAATAGATAAATTTCATGACGTCAACTTCTTACGTCGATGAACAAGGGATGATTTCTTTTAAAATCATGATGCATAAAAATCGAAATATCAACATCCTACTTGGTCATGTTAAAATATTTTGCAGAGTTGAGGCTCAATACTCATGAACAAAGGCTAGGAAAAATAAATAACGTTTGCGACTAATAGCGGAAATGCCGTCCCAAAAAAGGGACACTAGGCATAAATGGGTTAAATTCGTTGTAAGACATATCCTTAAAGAAAAGATTAAATGACTATAGTAAAATCAGACTCGGAAAGTCTGTTAATGTTTTAAATTTTTACTGTCGGTTTGCACACGCTAATAAAATATTTTTTTATTGAAAAAATTAATCTTTAAACATATACATTTATTTAAAATCGTCGAAAATAAATATGTCTATTTTAAATTTATTTTTAAAATCTTATAAGTGTTTTTAAGTTGCGAAAATGAAACACATATTCAAAGAATTAATATTTAAGAGTATAAATTTGTTTAAAGTCAATATACGTCAATTTAAAGTTCAATTCTGAAATTCTGTAAAATGTTTTAAATTACAAAAACGGAAACACAAGTCGAAAATGCCATAAAAACAAAAGAAGAATTTATCATAAATTACTAACAAAAGCAAGTGCAAAACACAAAAAAAAGTAGAAAAGAATAAACGAATACCTTGCAAAAGCAGTTACAGCGAAATTTCAATCCTGAGGGGTCCTCAATCCTTTAATCCTAGGGTCAAGATCCACGTAGGTAAGACTTGGCCGGTCGGTGAAGCACACAGCACTGTTATTCCCAACCGAACTATTTCGCATAAAAATTGGATTTGAAAAGTTTAGCGGTCTTGAAACTAGTTCGAAGATCGGTGACTCAGGCAACCACTTGGCGTGCTTTTGCATTGGTTGTTCCTCCGAATACTTCCCACACATCGGCCGCCAAAAGATTGCCAACAGTTTCACCCCCCCTTTCAAAAAGGGTTGTTTTCGGACAAGCGGGTGGCGATAGAAACATTTCTTAATGCAATTGGACTTGTGGGGAAAATCGGAAGGGGAATTTTTTACGCGAAGGGGGAGGAGAGGGATTCCAGCCTTTTCGGAATAATTTTTCCTTTCCAAGATTCCACCCGTGGCGGCGTAGTTGAGATGGTTTTATATTGGCCTTTTTAAAAAGGGACACTACTTAGTTAAAAATCTGAACAGGAAGGATTTGCGAGTATGAGTGCGGTGTTTAAATATGCAGATTCCTTGTAAAATGTACACGCACACACACACACTTGTTTCTTTTCTTTCTTTTTTCGAATACATTTTATAATTTCCTTTTCATATTAGCCAAGAGTACTTTTTAAAACATATTCCTATATATTAATAATATGAAAGGCAGATTTATAAAATTAGCATTTTTTTCTTTTGGACATATTTTATAAAAAAAATTTCGCGTTAATAATACTTAAAATATTTTTTTTAATATTGGTAATGACAAAAAGCGAGAATTGTGGGATTAATAATTTAGTTTTAAATATTTTTGTAAATTTCTACTCATATTTTTCAGGAACTTGTTTAAATTAGAAATATTTTAGTAAAAATTAGTACCTAATATTTTCCTTTTGACTATTTAAAACTTTGTAAATATAGGTAGCCAGAAAATGAAATTAAGTTTTGATATTTTTATAAATTGTTTTCATTATAGCCGTGGGTATTATTTAAAACGTATTTGCAATTTATGGTAGTCAGATTTAAAATGCAAGCAATTAATCGTTTGTCATTTGTACAGCGTTTATAAATTAACTTTTAATCAGTGAGAAAGATTTTTGAAAATATTTAAATCAATTTACTGAATTGAATTTCGGGATTACTGAATTTTGAGGATCTCAAGAAATAAATCGTAAAATTAATGTTGTTCAGCCCCCTCCCCCAATGCGCGCAGATACACCATTTCTTTTTTGAGGGGAGGGGCGATTCCCCGTTTTCATTGTTACATAAAAAGTGCTTAGGTGCAGAGTACACCCTCCAAAAAAAGTATTCGAGCAAGAGAGAAATCTCCTATTTTAGATTTGCGAATAATAATTGAGTTTTTGAAAACGCACAACTTGATAGAAATATAGAAAGTCATATTTATACATTGCCTAATTCATATTCCTTGATACATAATTTTTAATATACGAAACCAACGTAGGAAATTTCCCTCTTGCTCGAATACTTTTTTTGGAGAGTGTACATCGAATACATGTGCAAAGAAACAGTGTCTGCGTAAGGAAGGAAGAATTTCACCGTCAAAGATAGTAATTATTACCTCTCAACCAAGTGCATTGTTAAAAATAATATATGGAAGGTTGGATGGAAATTTTTTGAAAGCGTATATATAACTTTTGTATTTTATTGGCCGGAGCTAGAAGTATGAAATAGAGAGAAAAAAAAGTATGTGTTTTCATGCTTAGCCTTCTTTGCATCTAGATCCTTCGTATATTAGTTCTTTTCTGCTTTAATAGAACTATATTTAAAGGAAAGTTATTAAATTGTTGACTGTGCTATATTTGATTCTTCGGTACTGTAACTTCTTGGGTGTGGAATGTTAGCGTTTGAGAATTACAGCTAAGTTCCGTTTACAGGATAATAATTTATTTATTTACAATTTTAAAACAATCTTGATTAAATGTTATGTTATATACAAGTAAATGAGAGTCCATAGGACTGCTAATAGAAGACCAGTCCTTTCACACTGGCAGAGCCCTTCTGTCCACAACCGGACTTACAAAAAACAGTTCACAGGGCAGCGCCCTACAGTCCTTCGATCGGACTTCAAAAATGTCGGCGGAGGCCTTCTCTCTCGACCTCACCTCCTCAGCTCTTGGCTCGAACTCCCCAACTCCGGGGCTCTCCTCTGGTTCTTCTCCATCCAAGATATCTCCTCCAGATATCCAATAAGGAATCTTTTCATAGATTCCTTATTGGATATCTCTAAAGACGGGGGTGGATTCAAGGATTCCGAATTGGTCCGTACATGGCGCCTGTACATCTCTGCTAGAAGGCACCTTCAGGTCCCGCTCACGTAGACGCGATCAATTTCGGCGCTCTTTGAAGGAGCGGTTCCTTTAAAACAAACTGTCTGGGAAGGCGACACCAAGTCTGTTTTTTTTTTGTGCGGATCTGGGAAATCTTACAGTACTGTTGTGAAGTTAACTTTTCATAATAAATATTTTTCATGTGTTCTAATTATTGAACCCTGTAGGTTGGCGTCTGGGGCAGTTGCCCCTCTTCTTCAGTCCTACTTTGCTGCAATTACATGTTTTTTAATAAGTATTTTTATCAAGCCTTTTCCAAAAATTAATGTGTTCGTAAAATAATTTCTTTCTACTGAGCAGTAAAGAAACTTCCTTACTAAAAATGCAAGATTCATTTTAATTTCGGTAAAAATCTTACTGCTGATTCATGTTAAATTTACAAGAGAAAGGGAATCATGTTTTAATGATTTTCGACAGGAAGTAAGAAGAAATTGTAAAATGCGTGTTTACCACAATCTTTTAAAAATAAATTAATAAATATATTTATTCATTTAGGCTCTGATAATTTCAGATATATTTGAGCATGTGCTCCTAATTGTCATTAAATCTATTTCGACGAAAGCTCTAGACAATCAAATATAAAGGAACGCGTCTCACCTGAAAAGAACCTGTGTACTGAGTTCTAATGTTGGCGCCTGGGGCATTTACCCCTCTTTTTATGTCCTACTTTGCTACAATTACTCTTTTTTTTTAATTATTGCATATTTCTGTCAAACTTTTTTTCCAAAAAAAAGTAGCGTATTAGAGAAATAATCTGCTCATAGTGGGAATTAAAATAAATAAAAAAAATCTTCCTATAAAGCAAGAACTTTCATTTTTTTAAAATTTCTGTAAAAAATTTACAATTACTTTATAATAAAATTACACGTGAAAACATTCAAATCAAATTTCAATAATTTTGATTACTTGTTAGGAAAACAAAAGAAATCGTAAAATGCATATACAGTCTTGTAAAATTGCTTGTTTAGGTGCGATAAAACTTGTTTCGAAATCTTCCTGCTTGCCTTAAAAAAATTGTTCAAAAAACATTTTTTTAATCTTCCATTACCTATAGATAGTATATGATATATATGAAATTGAGGAAGTTTAATAATTTAAAACTTTATGTTTTTAACAACAGTTTTTTTTAAATTCCTTCTGTGAAATACAGAATATCATCTGGAATGCTGTCTAAGTTTAGCTTATCTAGACCACAACAGGAGAATTTTAATAATTAAAACATGAAGTTTTATAATTAAACCATGAAGTTTAATAATTAAAGCATAAAGTTTCATGGATTGACATTAGAAAAATATAATTCCATGGTCGGGTACTGCTGAAACTGAGGAAGTTTGATAATTAAAAACTTTCAGAATATCATCTGCAGTGAAACGTGAAAAAAATATAATTCCATGGTCGGGTGCTGCAGAAACTGAGGAAGTTTGATAATTTAAAACTTTATGTTTTTAATAACATTTTTTTGAAATTTCTTCTGTGAATGTCATCTGAAATGCTGAAACTGAGGAAGTCTGATAACTTAAAATTTTGTGTTTTTAATTTTTTTTTTCTTCAGTGAAATCCAGAATATCATCTGGAATAAATTTTTTTAAATGATTGAAAACATGAAATTTCTTCTGTGAAATCCAAAATATCATCTGGAAAGCTGTCTAACTTTAGATTATCTAGACCAGGGATGGGCAAACTACGGCCCGCGGGCCAAATCCGGCCCGCCGAAACGTTTTATCCGGCCTGCGGATAGAATTTTAATTTGCCGGTCCAAATTGAAAGAATTTATATATTATAAATCCATATTAAGAATTATGAAGATGTCTTAAAAAAAGTGCACTTTGAAATCTTGAAATCTGCGTTTGAATTCAGTGCCATTCGAACAGAATTGGATATTTTTTACCATGCCTTTCAACGTAAATTGGTCAGATTTGCAGCTTGATTTAATTGAATTGAATCTAACAATCATCTCAAGCAGTTGTTTCTAAATATGCTAGAGTTTTACAAATCATTATCGAAAGTAAGTTTCCCGCCCAGAAAATCAGTGCTATGTTTGCTTCATCTTATACAGTGAACTCCGCTTAATGTGATCAGTTTGGGACACCGTGATTTTGATAACAATAACCGATTGATAACAATAAACGATATGCAACATTAGATAAATTTACCCTCCCCCTCACTCTAATTTATACGTACTAAATTTCAAAATAAAATGGAAAAACTCACCTTATATTTATGTACTGTATATTATCCTTTAAAACACAAGAATTGTATAGATAATTAAAAAAAATTATGAATGGTTGTTTGTCTACAATTTTTTCTTAGAAGGTTATTAATAAATTGTTCGTATTCATAATGTTTTTTAAAGTCATCGGAGCGGTGTTGAACTCCACGTTTCAACACTTTTAATGCATGTCTCATTTCAATCGCATGTCAATTTTCCGCTGCTGGCTTATCGGCATCTTTTTGTTCGCCGTGAATTCTCTTGTAAACAATATTTTCGCGTGTCTTCCATCGCTGAAACCAACCATTTGTTGCAACAAAATCTTTTTTTCCCATTTGAGCAGCTAAACTTTCTGCTTTTTGTTGCATAAGGGGTCCGTTGACTGGAGCATCACGTTCTCGAACATTTTCAAACCAAAGTCTTAGAGCCTTTCTCATCTTTACCAGTTCTATTACGTTTGCACTCCGTATTTTCATTTTGTTTATCTCTTCTAGTAAGTTCATCACGATTTGTCAAAATTTTACACAATAAAGGCTGAGAAATGTTTAACTGCGCTGCAGCATTGCGCTGACTCATTTTTGGTAACCTGTCATAAAGATTTAAAATTTCGATCTTTTGTTTTAACGTTAAATCATTTCGCTTTCTGGCTTCCATATCGACAAGCTGCATGTAAGGGAACACGGCATAAAATGTGAATACGCTCCTTCTGAGTTCCGATAATGTCCAGTTCACATGCACTGAAGATTGAGGGGAACTCCAGGGGTAAACAATGTATTGAAGGAAACGTTCTCAGGAAAAAGGCTCCCGTTCCGTCTATCTATCATGTGAGGGCTGTGGTTTTATGGGTTACCTTTTGTCAGCTCATTCCGACTGGTCATAAGAAAAGCCATAAATTTTTCGATTACAATGCCCAGCAAGTGAAAACGGGCCAGAAAACGGTTATCTGACAACCACTGACCACCAGCAGGATGTGCGTGGAGGTGGGAGGGAATTCCCGGAAAGTGTAATTCCTCACTGCTTTGTTCATTCCCCATTTCCCTAGGTGGAAGCATAGGTGGAAGAGGGAGAATTCCGGGAAATTCAAACAACAGCAAAGGGAAAGAAAAGAATGGGTTCCTTCTGAATACATTGTGAATATTCCTTTGCCAGTTAAAATGAGGTTCGAAAACTGATAACATTAACCGATGTAATGATCACATAAAGCGATAATTTTAACATACAAATGAATAGAGAAAATCGGGACCAAGTGATTTCGATAACAATAAGCGATTGATAACATTAACCGCGATCACATTAAGCGGAGTCCACTGTATATGTGAACAAGTGTTTTCAACTATGAACCTTAGAGAGAACTCCTTCAGAAGTAGACTGACAGAAGAGCATTGAGTCTCGTTCCTTAGAATCAGTGCATCTCACTTCGAACCCCAATATAAGGAACTTTTAAAAATGAAATCGCAATTTCATTCATCTCATTAACATATTTAAATTGCAATACTTGTATATTGTTTTTAAGATTTTAGAAAAATTTATCTTGGCCCTCCAAACTTTATTTTTCGATTTCTGGCCCGCGACCGAAAAAGTTTGCTCATCCCTGATCTAGACCATAACAGAGGAAGTTTAACCCTTTAACACTCAGTGATCCCGCTCTGGGATCACCCAACTCTGACGTTTTGACTGTTGCCAGTCACGAAGAATAGATTAGATTTCTATAGAAATAGTTGCGGGTGATATAGCTCCACGAGAATTCTTTACTTTTTAGCACGTCATTTTCCGTAAAAAAATGGTCACGATTACTTTTAACAGCACTACATTTGCTGAAAAATGGAAGAACGCGAGAACAGCTGGATAGATGGCCCAATGCTGAAAAAAGGGCAGCCGTTGCCATCGCTCGACTTAACTACCAGCAAGATGGCGGACGATCGAAACGTTCATCGCGTGACACAGATCTAGAGACCCCTTTTTGACGAGCGATGGCAACGTCTGCCCTTTTTTCAGCATTGGGAAAAGGGTTGCGCCTCAAAGGGTTAATAATTGAAATATGAAATTTCTTCTGTGAAATCCAGAATATCATCTGGAATGCTGTCTAAGTTTAGCTTATCTAAATCATAACAGATGAAGTTTAAGTTTAAAAATCAAAGTTTAAATTTAAAACTCAAAGTTTAAAGTTTAAAAATCAAAGTTTAAGTTTAAAAATCAAAGTTTAAGTTTAAAAATCAAAGTTAGCTGTTGTTTTTTTTTTTTTTTTTTTAATGTCCCAACAACCGTATTTTTGATGAAGGGCTCCGACATTTGGCTATTTAATTGAGACTGTAATACAATGAAAATCCATTGTTTGAAAATGACTATCTTCGCATCAGATAAATCGAAATTAAGTTGTGCTAGCAATAAGAGGAAAAAGAAAGAAGGTTGCCATAAGAGCGAGCACTTGCCAAAACTATCTCTACAGCAAATAAACCGGTAACCACACCGCAGGGAAACATGAAGGATTTCCCCTGTTTTCATCCGCCTGAAAATTCGACCAAGTCCGATAGTATAGAAATGTTTCTGTCGCCATCCGCTTGTACCTAGACTGACGGAAAGTATGAAGAGGGTGGACCCAGTTCTAAAGATGAAAGCGAAAAGCGGGGAGAATAAAACTTCTCTTTAGAAAAAGAATACGTAGAAAGGCTAGAAGCATCGTACTTATTATCGCTTGTTTTACAATACTGCAAAAAAAAAAAAAAATTTAATATTTGATTCTTTATTTCTTTTTCAAGATTTTAAAATTTGCTAATTTCAATTTAAAATGCGTGCACTCACTGTCTCTGGAAGGAAGGAAGAAAAAAAAAAAAAAAGAAGAAGGGAAATTTGAAGGAAGAAAAATTGCATTAACCCTTTAACGCGCAGTGTTCCCGCTCTGGGAACACCAAACTCTCACGGTTTGACTTTTGCCAGTCACGAAGAATAGATTGGATTTCTATAAAAATAGTTGCGAGTGACATAGCTCCACGAGAATCCTTTACTTTTTAGCACGTCATTTCCCGTAAAAAAATGGTCACGATTCTTTTTAACAGCACTGACATCTGCTGAAATATGGAAGAATGCGAGAACAGCTGCATAGATGGCCCAATGCTGAAAAAAGGGCAGCCGTTGCCATCGCTCGACTTAACTACCATCAAGATGGCGGACGATCGAAACGTTCATCGCGCGCCACAGATCTAGAGACTCTTTTTTGTCGCAGCTGGCTATGCCGGCACAACCAGCTGCCGTCAAGAAAGGGTCTCTAGATCTGTGGCACGCGATGAACGTTTCGCTCGTCCGCCATCTTGCTGATAGTGAAGTCGAGCGATGGCAACGGCTGCCCTTTTTCCAGCATTGGGAAAGGGTTGCGCCTCAAAGGGTTAACTATTTACAAATATTTACCTCAAAATTTACTTCTTCGTTTTAGTTGTGGACGCAGGATCTGATTTTAGGCTCGGTATTCGGAGCACGGGACATGGGGGCTCAGATTTTATAGGTGTTCCAGAAACTGCCCTGATAGTGTCAAAACACGTACTAAAATTATCTTTCATACATTATGAAGGTTTAATTTCTACCTGAAAATCAAAGTAAATTATCTGAATATTTTAATTCAATCCAACAAATTATTCGAAGATTTTAGTTTCATAAATTTACCTTTATTTTCTTATTTTTTCAAGATAGTTACAAGTTATGCATAAATGTGTAAATTTAATAATATCTGATATTGTTAACTAATAAGCAGTTCTTCAAAAGCCTCTAAGTTTTAGGCATTCTAAAATTTAAACTTTTGGTCAGAGAAAAGAGAAAATCAGATTTTTTTCGGAGTTCAATATATTATTTCAATAGGATGGAACAAGTTAAAACAGTGTTCAAGATTAGAAATTTAAAAAAAACCGCAAAGGAAAGAAATGACGCAGCTTCAATAAAAACATTTCGCTATAATTACTGCCGTCTTGAAATTTTTGTGAATCCTTCTATTCACTAAATTATATTTATACGTATTTTATTAATAATTTATTCTTATTCTAAATTTAATTCTAATACCGTTATCTGGGCTGCGGGAATCCTATTACTATTCGAGAAGAACTGTGTTTTGTACTTTTTAACTCTTAATTTTAAAAAAAGTTTATCATTAATATTAATTTTTAAATAAAAAATAATAATTATTATTAATAGTAATTATTATTATTATTAACTCTCTGTTGTTCTTGACGTTTTTTAAATCTTCCATGTTTCCTAAATCTCCGTTACAGCAAATTATAAGATTTTTAATTCGCCGGAATGAAATTCTGTTTATGATTTCTTTCGGTTGTCGCTTCGAAGAATAATTCAGCTACAGACTGCATTTTTTCCCCCCAAGATTAAGAAAGGGGCGGGGTAGCGGGAGTTGGGTTGTGTTTATATGACTATGGCAGCGCTACACGGGGGCGATCTGCCATGAATCGGGGGTGCCTTGGTAGGAGAACTTTTTAACCCTTTGAGGCTCAACCCTTTCCCAATGCTGAAAAAAGGGCAGCCGTTGCCATCGCTCGACTTAACTACCAGCAAGATGGCGGACGATCGAAACGTTCATCGCGTGCCACAGATCTAGAAACCCTTTTTTGACGGCAGCTGGCTGTGCTCGCGCACAGCCAGCTGCGTCAAGAAAAGGGTCTCTAGATCTGTGGCACGCGATGAACGTTTCGATCGTCCGCCATCTTGCTGGTAGTTAAGTCGAGCGATGGCAACGGCTGCCCTTTTTTCAGCATTGGGCAATCTATCCGGCTGTTTTCGCATTCTACCATTTTCCAGCAAATGCCAGTACTGTTAAAAATAAGTGACAATTTTTTTTACGGGAAATGACGTGCTAAAAAGTAAAGGATTCTGGTGGAGCTATGTCACCCGCAACTATTTTTATAGAAATCAAATCCATTCTTCGTGACTGGCAACAGTCAAAACGTCAGAGTTGGGTGATCCCAGAGCGGGATCACTGCGCCTTAAAGGGATAAGGGGTTCTAACTCGTATTCACGTTACACCTACCAGAAGACCTACCAGAACTCCAGGTCGCTTGATCGACAGCCGCGCGATGGGACTCGAACCCGGGACCTTCAGACTTTGGTCGTCTACTGTTTTCAGTGACATAACCACTGTGCCACACGAGTGGGGGGGGGGGTTGGAACTCTTATGAAATGTTTTATTTTTAGTACAAATTTAAAAAAACTGCAAGCACTGAAATATATATGTCACTATAAATAGTCTCTCCTGTTTCTTAACCGTTTGAGTTTTGTCAGTCAATAAAAAAATACTTCCGAATGACAGAAAGATCACAACATTTATCTTAACTTCAAAATAAATCACGAACAAAAAATTTAAATATTAAATTTACATTTGGAGGGAAAAGATACTGAAAATAAACAATCTCATATACATATAATGAAAGTATAAAAAATAAAGTTTTTTTTTAACAGTAACAAGCTGTCCTGCCATACAGTACAATCTAATCCTCGGAATAAGATTAGAATAAATAATAGTATTGATTAAAATGCTTTTTGAGACCAATCCCTTTCATTCTAGCTTATTTTAATGCGGGGGGGGGGGGGCAAACATGTTATTTCTTTATGTTCATTTTCATAAGTATTTCACAAATATTTCATCAATTGTTACAATTAGTTCAGCAATTCAATTTTTTATTCCATTAAAAAGCAGTGGCGAATCTGAAGGGCTGTCCCTATCTTGAACCAAAATCTCCCGAGTTGTTAAGGAGTTCAATTTAACACTGAACCTAGGTTTAACCTGTTCGAAGAAGCAGAACCCATTCTAGATCGTGTTCTTCAAAGAATTGATACAGTTTATGAGAACAAAATTTCTAGTACTCAGGCCCGGACTGGGAGGGTGTAAGGGCCAGCCCGTCTCAAGAGAAGGGGGGGCCCGGGTTATTGCGTAACCAATAAATAATAGGATGTGTTAACTTTCGGGGTATGGGGGGGGGGAGGTATGGTGTTATTATGAATTAATTATGATTGATTAGTAATGCATTAATAAAATATTTATCTATTAATTAATATGTGACATTCATATTAATTAATCCCTCCCTCAAAAAAATTTGAGAACTACATTTAAAATGAAGGGTTTTGAATTCTTCTGTTGCGTAATTGCAGCTGCAAAAAATTTTGCATGTGTCAAACTTCATTCAAGTGTTATCAGTACAGCACTTTTTTTTTCTTTCATTTTTTCTTTTCTTTCTTTCTTTCTTTTTTTCTTCTTCCCTCAGCAGGGAGAGCCCGCTGAAGGTGGGGCCCACCCGTGTGCAGACAGTCCAACAAACTGGCCAGTCCGGGCCTGCTAGTAGTTAACGATAGTAGTGTTGCTTTAACCCTTTGAGGCGCAACCCTTTCCCAATGCTTAAAAAAGGGCAGCCGTTGCCATCGCTCGACTTAACGACCACCAAGATGGCGGACGATCGAAACGTTCATCGCGCGCCACAGATCTAGACACCCTTTTTTGACGCAGCTGGCTGTGCACAGCCAGCTGCGTCAAAAAAGGGTGTCTAGATCTGTGGCACGCGATGAACGTTTTGATCGTCCGCCATCTTGGTGGTCGTTAAGTCGAGCGATGGCAACGGCTGCCCTTTTTTCAGCATTGGGCAATCTATCCAGCTGTTCTCGCGGGCTTCCATCTTTCGGCAGATGTCAGTGCTGTTAAAAAGAATCGTGACCATTTTTTTTTACGGGAAATGACGTGCTTAAAAAGTAAAGGATCTCTCGTGGAGCTATGTCACCCGTAACTATTTTTATAGAAATCCAATCTATTCTTCGTGACTGGCAACAGTCAAAACGTCAGAGTTGGGTGTTCCCAGAGCGGGAACACTGCGCGTTAAAGGGTTAAGGGGCAGTACACCCATTCGATGCATGAAATCACTAAAAAGTGCTTCTTCTTCAGAAATCTTTTTCGAAGAAACTGTTACAGGTAAAAAAATGATTTTCGCAGGGTGATTGCACACAATACTGTTTTGTATAATAAAAATAAAAAATAAATAAAATACAGGTTATTTACTACTTAAAAACACGAAAATGTAACACAAATTTTCACTTCTTCAAAATTACTAAAATGAACTCCACGAGGGATAACAACAAAAGTTTTTAATATTTTTCAACAAATTTCACCTAAAATTTAAGAAAATAGTCCTACTAATAATATGAACTACAATCATTAAGATATTTAAAATTGCAAGAAAAATATTTAATTCTAATTAGGAGAAAAACAAAATTCTTGCATTTTTTGTAGCATTGTTTGTTTATAGTAGTTTTTCTATTAATGACTATGTCATTTTAGCTCTCACCCCCTTTATTGAAAATTGTCCGAAAAATGTGTCCAAAAATGCAACATAAAAGTATGCGACATATATATATTGGGTATTTTTTTACATACATTTAAATCCTTTTAGTTCACAACAGCATTAATCTATTGTTACAATATTTCGCAAGCTGTAAAATATGCATCACATGTATTTTTCTATAAATAGGTTACAATCATAAAAATTTCAACAGCTGAAGAAAATTGTTGAGTACTGAATTGTTTATTTTTTTATTGTACAATGTCTTATCCTCCTGAATTCTGTATCCCTCAATAAACATTTATCTACTTAACTGGAACTGTGCTCGCGCACGCATTCTTTTTACTTCTATACATTTTTCCTTCTTGATGTTACCTTGTTATGTGATTTGCCTGTTTCTTCCGTTCTAATTTAATAAAGTAAATGTTATGTTAAAATCCCACGCTTACTATGTTTGTGCCATTACTCTGCTATCATTTCAGAAAGGTTATGGACACCAGATGGATTAATTTATTTATTTGCTGATTTTTAACATTCGTTTCAAGACTGCATCATTCATCCTCAAAATGGCGACTGGAACTTGGCGAATTGAAACGCTGAATAAAGATAATTACGATACATGGAAGCATAAAACATGGACTCATAAAATTAAGGATCCATCAAGAATAACTTGTAAAAGGTGTAAACGCATCGGGCACTGGGGCCATAGCGAATGTGAAAGTGGTAAAAAAGAATAATTTTAAACATAATCCTAACAGCCTGGGATTCTTATCCACTCTGGATGACTCGCCAATAGGGTTACCAGGCGAAATACAGCAACTCTACTCGCCTAAAGCTCTCTCAACAATATCAAATAACGAAAATAAAAATTTTTGGTGTGTTAAGATAGATACTGAAAATTATATAAGTTACTTCAGTTATCATCGACCCACCTTTGCAATTGCAAGGAAAGATCAGGAAGCCTTCCTACTTCCAGTCGATGATATAAATTTAAAGGAAGAATAAAAGAAAAGAAAAAGGGGTGAGAGATAAGATGACATAGTCAATTAATATATCGTTTTAATATGGCAATAATGAATCTAAAAAATTAGCGCGGTTCAGGGGGTTTCCCCCTGACGAGACTCGAACAGCCAAGTTTATCTATTGTATATTTATATTATTAGTTCATTTTATGCATATCAGTACTATAAACAAGGCCTCAATATTTTAAGGTAGTAAGTTGATGTATTCGGAAGATATGTTTCGCTGAATGTTAAAATTTGCTATTTTGAGAAATAAGCATTTAAAGATAAAGTTTGGCTTTGTTACCTTTGTATCTCAGGAAATGCTTTGGCTATATCACATGAAATAAATTCCGTATGATTGAAATGTTGGCATTAAACTGTCTACCATGGAATAAACTATAATTTAGGTTTCTCTCTATTCTAAAAAAAAAGTAAAGACCGCTGGCGCTGTCAAAGCTTGTGGATCTATCTCCTCCTAAACCGTGGGGATTTGAGTTTCGACTAAGGTGCCCACAGATTCGAAAAATTCCGGGGAACCTGCTAAGCTGACTTAAATTTCGAAAATCGAATTATTTTAGAAGATATTAATAAAAAACTGAAAAAATAAACAGAATGGTAGCCAGATTTGGCATAAAATCATTCATTCCTTTGCAACAAAGCGTTTCCAAGTGTCTAGAAACGGGTGAAATTTACAAAGTTAACACAAAAAGCCTAACTTCTTCACCGTTTGCACGATCCGCTTGAAAATTTTCATGAACATGTATAAAAATATAGAAAACAATCTGCGCTTCTTTAAAAATCTGAAAATCCACACGCTCCCTCCTTTTTAAGCGATTTTTCGCTATTTTCAGCACCATTTTATTTCCGAGAGTCAAAAAAAAAATCATTTGCGTGACAAAATTACCCTTTTCAAGTGAATATGACGTCATACAATTGGGATTCAAATTCGTTTAAAAAAGCTTTTCCAGATTACACAGTTTATTATCATTTCTTTTTTCACAAATAAATCGTTTGCATGGACATGAGAATAGCTGTGTGCACAAAACGAAATCTTTTGATTGCGAAAAGATTACGCGAGTTTCCAGAACAGCCTGAAATTTAATTTGGGTATATTTCTATTCTAAAAAAAAGTAAAGGCCGCTGGCGCTGGCGCTGTAGCTGGTTTTCCTATCTCCTCCTAAACAGTGGGGATTTGAGTTTCGACTAAGGTGCCCACAAATTCGAAAAATTCCGAGGAACCTGCTAAGCTGACTTAAATTTCGAAAATCGAATTATTTTAGAAGATATTAATAAAAAACTGAATAAATAAACATAATGGTTGCCAGATTTGGCATAAAATCATTCATTCCTTTGCAACAAAGCGTTTCCAAGTATCTAGAATCGCGTGAAATTTACAAACATGAGTTAGAATTACGCCCATTTTACGCCAAAATAAAAACTATATGAAATAAGTAACTCAAAATGCGTTACACAAGGTTGACACTTTTCAAATAGTAAGTTCGCTTAGACAACAGGAGTTTAGAATTAGAGATTATTCGTTTTTCCAAAACAGAATAACTAATATCTTGAAAATGAAAAATAATTAAAATGCAGATTATTTTAAAGCCGGTTCGGTCCAGCTGGATTATTTGCTACCAGTAGAAATATTTGGCGGCGTTAACTATGTCATTATAGCAGTTATAGTACACTTTGGATATTTGCGAGCGCGACCAGATGGTATAATTCGAGGTGCTAAGTACACCAATCTGCAAACGATTATGTAAATGAAAATATTGTTGCGGAATTACTCGGCTACACCTGGGGTTCGTCGTTCTAAAGTCCAGTTGGTGTATAAAGTTCAAGTAAAAAGTCTCTTGTCAGGATGGAACACAAACTTTATTGCTTCTAGAAGTTCGTAGAACAATCAGCTGTACACAATACACAAGCACAATCTAGCAGTAACGTGCTTTTAACAGTCCGCTTAGATCAGAAGCTCTCACAAATGCTGTATTCCTCACACAAAATAAGTCACTTTCACAGGCAAAAATTCAGTGAAAATATACGAGAAATAACGCTAACAGTCTCTCAAGACTCAGCGATGAAAAATGTACACACAGCACTTTAAAAACAGCTTCACAAAGCAAGCTAAAACACAGCTTCTACAGCACTATCAGTTCACACAAAACAAGCGTACTGAGAGCTCTTCACACATTGAATGTTCAACTCGCACTGACTGACTTCGGGGCGATGCCCGCTTCTATAAATAGCCGACGCAGGAGGTACAAGAGGTTTCCAGAAAAGTCAATTTCTCGAGGGTTCTACATAAAGCGTGAATTTTGATTACGTCATAGAAGAGAAATGTTAGGTTATTATGCGTTTTTAATGCAGGAAAAACAACTTCCACCCCCCATTGGGAAAATCGCGCCAAATGACCAAAAAGTCGCCAAGCTTGGCGACTTTTGGCGAAATATCGCCAAATTTGGCGCCAAAAATAAGTCCTCAAAAGTGAAGAGATCTAAGCTCTAGGACTAATATTTCTCGAGATTTCTAGAAGCCCATAGAAAAACATATGGGAAAGCGAAACCTCCGTATCTCCGGTTCTACACTGCAAAAAATATTCCTGTAAATCAACAGAAAAAGTCTGGCAGCAAAAAGTTGCCAGAAATATTCTGTAGGCAGAAATTTTCTGTTGCCAGGAGCTGTATGTTATATGACAGAAAAATTCTGTTCCCTACAGAAATTTTCCGTATACATATAAAAGTCGTTTCCAAGCAGCGTTTTATAGTTGATTTCTGTATACAGAAACTATCTGTAAGGGTTACAGAATCATTCTGTTGAATAACATTTATTACTGTCAACAGAATATTTCTGTATACAGAAATTTTCTGGCAACTTTTTGCTGCCAGTAATTCTTCTGTATACAGAAAATTCCTGTATACAGAAATTTTCTGGCAACTTTTTGCTGCCAGTAATTCTTCTGTATACAGAAACTTTCTGTACACAGAAAGATGTTACATTCTGGCAACATTTTGCTGCAGTTTTTCTGTTAATTTACAGAAATAGTATTTTTAGTTATTTCATATATTACTATCATATTTCTCCAAATATTTAATTTTTTTTATACAGATACTTAAAAAAATTAATAAATTTACAAAAATATAATAGTAATACATAAAATAAATATAATACCAGTAAGTAGTCTGGTATTATTTATTTTATTATTACTATTATATTTTTGTAAATGTATTAAAATTTTTAAATATATGTATAAAAACATTTAAACATTTGGAGAAATATAATAGTAATATAAGAAATAACTAAAAATACTATTTCTGTAAATTAAGAGAAAAATGTTCCCAGAATGTAAAATCTTTCTGTAAAAGTAACGTTACCAGCATAACTGTTGGTGGCCTTATGATGGCATGTAAAAGTGCTTAGTTCATTTACTTAACTTTTTGTGTATATTAAACTACTGATAAACAAAATTAGAAATATTTCTGACAAGAATAAAAATTGATTTTTCTTTTTTTAATCACTGAATCTGAACTTTTTGTGTTCAAAATCTGTACCTAGAGATATAAGTATACTCATACTTTAAAATAATCTTAATAGACACAAATAACTCTTCAGTTCAACAGTAAATTAAAATACTAAAGGTCTGAATTAAACATTCTGTGTGAGTAATAATTGAGAGCTATTTCAAGAACACGAGTACTTACCGGAGCCGCAACTACTGTATACGACACCTGGGGCAAACCTTAATTAGGGTTCCCCTCCCAAGGAGCGATAATTGATCTTGGCACCCCCTTTAGCACAGCACCCGCATTATGTGCCCCACTTACTTCAAGAGAAATAAGCATTCTTTTCCCATGAAAAGATAGGAGGATGAGTGTATTTGTAATGAAAATTTTTACATATCATTTATAAACCTGCCATTAGAGCTCTAAAGCAAAAAATTATCTATAGCAGAGCTTGACAACCTGCAGTCTGTCTCCTTAGATAAAAAGGAGAAAGAAAATGAGGGAATTTTACACTTTTCCTATCATTTTAGAAATACACAAAGTATTCGATTTCCAGTATAATGAAACATTGTTGAACTCAGCAGCAGATCAAAAGAAAAATATGGGGAGAGAAAACAAATGCTGAAAATTTCACTTTTTATTTTCCTTTAGTTCACGCCTATTTTATTTATTTACTTTTTTTTTTCTTTGGTTAGAATCTGGCAACTAAATAATTGTTTTATAAATAGTTGGCACTAAATTGCGGGATAAAAATTTAAGCATAGGTATCATATTAGTGAAAAATAAATGAGAAATTATCCAACATCAGAGAGCATTTTCTCTGCTCTGCTAGGGTTCATTTTTAAACTACACATTTTAGAAAGCGACACAAAAGCGATCTTCTTTCAAAAATAATAATAATAATTCTTATTTATATTGTCAAACTTGAATAATTCAAAGTTGAAATTTTGAATTGATCATGCTCGAGTTATCCAAGTTTTGCTGTATTAATGAAAACTACACTCAATACTTTTAATCTTGTTCTCTTAAATTAAAAATAACTCATTTCAGATTCTATTTTAAACACTACAGTTACAAGAATGCATTGTTGCCATAAGTTGTTAAATTGAACCATTAAATGAAAGTCACTTCTAGAAAAACTCTTGAAAATAAATGAAAATGCATAAATATAAAACAAATAGAGCATTAAAAAATCCGATTTTGAATGCTATTGTAGCTATTTTGCATTTTTTTTTTTTTTTTTTTTTCAAATGTGTAGCAACAGAGTTTTCAAAATTATCTGGAACCACACATACACTTTACTACTAGCATAGGTAGTGACGCCTGGTATTCTCGGAAAAATCCAAACCATTTAGACTTAAAAGTTACAAAATTAGTTAACTAAAATTATTAGCTACACTGTAAAAAAAAAAAAAAAAAAAAAAAAAAAGAATCGGAAGTGTTACCTTAAAATATGGGGCAGCTCTTGTATTTTAAAATTGCAGGAACGTTTCTGCACTAGGCGGGTACAGTATTTATAAATGTTTCTGCATATTTTGGAAAAATATTTAAATATTTTCCAATTTTTTTTTTGCAAAGGTTTCCAGATAAAAGGTGAATAGATGTGTAACATTTCAGTATATTTCGGGGAAAATATTCAGTAACCCCTCTTTATTTCACAAAGGTTTGCGAATTAATATGCAATATTCCTATTAATAAATTGAATTTTATTAATTTTAATGATTTTTAAAATAAGTGTTTAACTTATGACTGCTTTTTTTGCAAAAGAAAATCTTAAAATATGAAAAAGTATTTTTTACTATCATAAAGTCATAAAAAAAATCTTAATAAATTACAAATCTGATCTTGGCTCCCTGAAATTTGTCATACTAAAATTGTACATTGGATTTCTTTTCCCCCTCTATGAATCTCAAACAAAATAAAAGGTTCTTTATAGAACCTTTTATTTGTTTGAGACAGTTTTCAGAGAGGGTGAAAAAATATTATTAGCTTACTTTCGGCAGTTCATTTTATACTTAAGAAAAAAACTGGAATAACTCCACTGACTTTGCGAACTCTTGATCCTTACCAAGCATTTAAATAAATTTAATCAGCTCAATCAAATGTAGTATTCAGACACTAGTGTACTTCAAATAATTTGAGTGTATAGGCCGCAATGTATAAGAATAATTTTTTGTAGCCCTATAAAAATAAAATAAAAAAACTGCAAGCTCTCCGCATACTAAAATCTATACATTGTGCAAGACAGTGACCAATAATATGCGTACCTAATTGAGCACTCTTTAGATGCTACTACACTTTCAAGAATTTGTGCCATAATGTATAAGAATATTTCGTAGCACTGTACAAAACATCTGTGCTCTACCCACATCAAAATCTATACAGGTTGTGTGACTGTGACCTATGAACTTTTATTAAAATGCACCATTTAGGCACTAGCGCACTATAAATGATTTGCATCTGTAGGCCGTTATGTATGAGAATTTTTTTTTTTTTTCAACCTCGTGAACAGTGATGGCAACAACACCTCTAGATGTGAATATTTCACACCTTAGAAATTTCGGAATGTGTGTTTTTACGCATTGTTTTTCCATATAAAAGTAGGTATATTTTGATAAATAATTATGATTTGCTGATTTTAAATTTAAAAAATCAATTTTTGTACTAGTTTTTGTTGAACTGACATTTATGTACCTAGATATAAAATCAGTTATTATTTATGTGTCAAATGCTATTTAATTATGTATTTGAAAATTTAGCATGTTCGTTGTTTTAATTACTTGTTTGGAACAGAAAATACTTCTAAAAAGGTTAAGGAGTATTTTTACTCATCTGAAAAAATCCATGAACAAATTATCAGCTCTATGCACATCAAAATCTATGCAGGTCATGTGATCGAAACCTATAACATACATAACCAATTAGCACTCAATTAAATGCATCATTCAGACACTAGCACACTTAGACACCAGCACACTTCAGACACTAACACACTTAGGCCTATAGATAGAAATGAAGAATTTCTATCCATAGGCCATAAATTTTTTTTGTAGCGCTGTAAAAAATTTTAAGTCATAAATACACTAAAATCAATAACGTTTGCATGGCGATGGTCTATAATATGCATACCAAATTTGAGCTCAATCGAATGCACCATTTAGGTGCTATCGTGTTCACTCATACACACACAGATACATGCTCAAAAAGATGAAAAAAAAATTTCTTAGTAAAAGTTTTCAACAAATTATATATGCCATAAAGTATTTTATTTTAGAAAAGTAGTATATACATTACAAATTATCTTTTCTAAACATTCATAAGTAAGGCAATACAGATACACAGGACTTCTCTCTGCAAGTAAATTGATACATTTCCTGAAAAAAAGAAAAAGTAAAATCAGATACATTTTAAAATATATTTGATAAATTTGCTGGACGATTCCACCGTTATGTGTGCAACATCTGTAAACTGCTTTTCTTTAACTCCTTTTTCATAACTCAGCATTGAAAAATCAAGTATCAATATTATCTTGCTTTACATCCTTTTATAAAATGAACATATACACAATAAATATAATTATCTGCAACATTTTATATTTAATTATTAATTTTATAAAATTTGTAACATGTGTGAAAACTTATGGGTAACACACAGACATTGGAACTGTCCTGCTCAGCAAACTCCTAAATAAAAAAAATAAAAAAAAATTCATTTTTATACTCTATGACACTATAGGTTCCTGACCGTATGATTATGTCTTTGGTTATAGTGAGCCTCTGGGGAGCAGCAAATTTTGTTCACTAATTTGATTTGATTTGAAGTCACCCCTGCAGGGAGGGCGAGATTTTGGAGATTTAAGGCGAAGAGCCATTATCTCACTTGTTCTATAGTTCGTTCACTATATCCAAAGTTCTGATGTCCAATAACAATAAAACAATACTTAACTAGAAAATAGAATTTTATACAAGTACTGAATGTTTATTAAGTAAATCAAACATAATGGATTGCATTTACAAGTCTAGAACTAGTTAAGTAAAATAAACACAATTAATCGCATTTATGGAAATAATGTGTATTCTATTCAGTTGGAAAAAGGAGCTGTCGCTTTTAACATATATTCATTGAGGATGGAAAATGAAATCGTCTTAAGTCAAGACGAAATTTCAACTTTTAGTTCACTTTTGTTAATGAATGCTTTTAAAGGATAGGATGGATGGCAGCATTGAAAAAGTTATGACCCCTCCCCCCCTTGTTTAATATAATCAACTTAGTCTAGTGTTAGGTTGAGCCTGTAGGTAATGTGCAGAAATTTGTATACAGCCCCAATGCAGATAAAAAGCCTTTATTAAGAAAGTGCGATTCCAGAAAAATCTGCAGGTGTTAAAAACCGTTCATTAGTGACCACCTGAAGGTCGACTAAAAACATGCGGTATTCTCAAAAGAATTTAGCTCAAAAGTTGCGTCAGGAGTTTAATAAAAGCAAGTCTCAAAAATATACGGAATTGAACAGAATAAGGGATAATGTTGGAAGGAATGGAATTCATGCACGTGCAAAAGCCATTGATATCATAGAAAAGTGTACTTCAGCTAAATGTCAGGACAGGAAATTTATTAATAATTTTAAGCGTTGCGCTCGGAAGAGTTAAAAGAAATCTTGGTGAAAGTCGAACATATAAATTTCATCTTTTGGCGTTCTTTGAAAAGAGTGGGGAAAACGAATGTCCGCTAGCTAGAAATCATTTTTGTGTATCGCGGGACGCCTTGCAGTTTTACAAAAAGAGCAACCGCGACAGAAGCGGGAGCCATTGAATGCCTGCCTGACCTTTGTGGCCAGGACGTGCGGTCAATTTGCGGGAAGCTTTTGATGTTGGTCGGTGAGAATTCGTAGGCAAAGCTTCAGAAAAGGAAAACATATAATAAACATCAAGGGGAGAAAAAAAATTGAAAATAAAATTTAAGAAAAACATGGAGGTGTTGACGATAAGGCTGAAATCCAATGAGAAAGTGTGAGAATTGAGAAATAACCAATGGCAAGTTAGAGAGAGGTAAATTTCGGGCAAAAGAGTTAGTAACTGGTCGGTTTAGGAGAATTAGGAGCCACAGAGTGGCTAAACTAATTATTTACGAGTTTAGGGAAAAAATGGGGGACGAAGATTTGAGCAAAACTGGATTGCACAGCCAGAGAAGATAGATTTACACAGATTTCAGCAGATTTCCGTAGATTTTATTAGATTTTCAGAGAATTTTTTAGATTTTTCAGAGTGTATTAAGAATTTTCAAAAGTTTACATATGTGATCACCATTAGTGGATATTTATATAAATAAGTGTGTTTAGAAAATAAATCTAAAATGATCATCACTGCTCTGCACCGGATTACAGGTAAAATTCCAATTGCCATCCTTTTCATATTGAGTGACTTATTTTTAATAATTAATAATATGGTTTATGATTGCTAAAGTAGTTAGAATGTGTGTTGGTAAACAATAATAATTTAATTGTTCTAAATTAAGCCATTTTCGAGATCAGTTTAAATATTTTTTTTGTAAATGTAAATACGATTTTTATATTTAATAAATGTTTGTTATAGTTAATTTTTACATCCATTTATTTCTTTCCTCAGAAATCACACAACGCAATGTATAATTTTATTTTACACTTATTTAGAACAGTTTAAATAACTTTATAAGTTAATTTTTACATCCATTTATTTCTTTCCTCAGAAATCACACAACGCAATGTATAATTTTATTTTACACTTATTTAGAACAGTTTAAATAACTTCATAAGTTAAAATAAATTACCGATGGGTCTTTATAACAATGAATCCAATTATTTCATACCTTATTTCACGGCCAAACTAAGGTTTAAATTATTTCATCCATTTTATTGCATGTTTTAATATGTCACGCATCGTAACACTAGACACTGGCAATTCACCTGTACAGTGGTCACCACTTATTTAGGTTAGTGGTTTATCCTGTGAGCCGCTTATTCTGGTCAAAATTGTTATGAACAGAACAAAATGGCCAAACAGCACTGTCCACCGTTTACCTCGGTAGTGAGTGCTGCTTTATCCAGTTAAGTAATCTGGAGATTAGGTAAAATTTCGACGCAATTAGCTTTTAGGGTCAGCCAGTCAAAGATGACTCATATTTGTGTGGAGGTGTTACAATAATTCAATCAAAACAATTGTTAATACACTTAATAGAATTTTAATAAAAATAATGATCAATCTGACACCCTGAATGAATCAGGCACCCGATGATGATGACAATGGTGTGCACCTGAACCACATGAGTAGATTCGCTGAACACTACAGACATTTTATGTAGAGCATTTGAGGAGAACAACGTAAATGGTTACCTCTTTTCACCACTAAGTTAAATTCAGTTTGCGCCAAAATACAATATACCCTTAAAACAGCCTTTAATCTCACATTTCCCCCCCAAGAAGTTGTAATAGTTATTTTTTTTTTCTTTATTCTTAAATAAATATGTTCATATGTCAAACTATTGAATAATATAGTTTATATATTTTGATTTAATTCACAAATTTTTTTATCTTAAATATTTCATACTTTGTGTCTCTTACTTTTACTTTGGTCCCGCTGTTTATTTCAGATATTCCAGCCAGTTTCAATCCGTTTCGATGTAACTGGAATAAGTGAGGACCACTGTATTTCGGAACAGGAGCTTGATAATCTTTCTCTCTACTTGAACACTAAAGAGACACTCTTCGTGGGAATAGAACAACATTACCCCTACTGTCCAAAAATTTTTAAGTTCACTATAATGGAAGTCGTGGTTCATTAAAACTGAAAAATGCTATGTGCATTTCTAATGTATGTGAGTCAGGACTAAGGAAATGTGTTCACTATAGCTGAAAGTTCTCTATATCCGGAGTTGACTGTACATATAAATTAAAAAAGCCACAGCATTCTCTGTGTATAAGTTCTAGGGACTTACGGAGTCTTTCGCTGACATTTTTCCTTTTTAGATAATGTAACAAAATAATGAAAGCATTTACAAGTCTAACATAGGCATAAAGAGGGGTTCACAAGTATGATTAAGGATTTAAAAAAGGCGGTTCTGGAACCCAGCGATTCAGAAGAAAAAAAAAAAGTTTACAATATATGCTATAGCACTTCAGCAAGATCTCTGCATACGAAATTACCAAAAGCTTAATATGAGGTATGATCCAAAAGTTTGGGGACAACGTGTAAAATTCTTTACACTGAATAGTTCACATCACCGAAGTACTACATCCACCTTCAAAGTAGTCACCTTGGGCAACGATACACTTCTGCTAACGTTCGTATAATTTCTGGAAGCCATTTTCCCCAACCTCCCATAAGGTTTTTTGCAAAGCTGCTTTCATCTCTTCAGATGACACAAAGGCGTTTCATCTCTTCTGATGAAACAAAACGGCATCCCTGTATTATTTTTTAATTAATGGGAACAGGTAAAAATCACATAGGGCTAGTCGGGTGAATTGGGGAATGGGAATAACCTGGGTACTTATAGACTTTGTCAATTAAATCACCCAATATTGTCATTAGTTATTCTTTTTGTTCAGTAATCAACAATCGAGGGACAATGTGCTGGGACACTTGGTGTATGTTGAGATCTTCCATTGGAATGCACTGGCAACTTGTATATAAGTGTCTAGACTCTGCGATTTCTACAAGTGTTTGACGACGATCTTTTCAAACACATTCAAGACACCAATGAAACATTTTCTGTATTCCATGAAGTCGAAAGTCGGCCAACATTGTCCAACGATTCTCGGCCCTCTTTAAAATGCAGATGCCATTCATAAACCTTGGATCTCGTTATGGTAGATTCATCATACACATTTCTTAGCATTTCCAAAGTCTCTATTGGCGTCTTACCTAACTGTTGACAGAATTTAATGATACAGCACTGCTCAAGAAAAGCCAATTTTCTTATGTCACCAAGCTAAGACAACTGACTTCGGAAGGTAACAGCTGTGAGTGCTGTTCGTCCGCATGACATGGGATAAATCAACTCAGTCAGGTAGGGGTAGGTTGGGAGAATCCTTTCCAAGCAATTTAACTTTAGGTACTTGCTTTCGCCACATCATCAGGAATAACCACAATCCCGGTATTTTTGGATCATACTATGTATAAGCTAATATAAAGCTTTCAGCATAAAATGCACACATAATCAATACTCTCCTTAATTGTCATTTTAATTGTAAATAAAATATAACTTTTCAAATTTGTAATTAAATACTAAATAAAGATTAATTAAAATTCATTTTATATTATTCATAGGTAAAACACACAACAGTATATTATATGTAAAACTAAAAAATCTTGGTCATGAAAAATTACCTTTTACAAAGTTAAACACTAATAGCAGCATACTTATATTTTGCAATATTAATAATTTAATAAATATGCTATGATAAATGTAATTAATCTGGTAACTATGCTTAATCGCATCATGCTTCGAGTTTTACAAAACATATTTAGCAGTTTTTCGAAATTATATTTCTAATTGAGGATCAGAAAAAAATCCTCCTATCCCCACCCCACCCCACCGATAAAGAAAAGTAGAAAACCATGTCAAGTAGTGTTACCCAGTAGAAAAGTCTGCATTTCTGTAATATTATTAAATAGATTATTTTTCACTCATCTTAAAATTCAATGACTTAGGATATTTTATAATATGAAATTAACATATTAAAGTATAACTAAGCAATATTATTTGTAAATACATTTAAAAATCTGTTAAAAATACCTTTTTTCTCTTCGTTCTGAAATTATTTAGCTGAATTTGGCCAAATATCTGTTCAGTATTCGGCCTACCAAATTCACCAGTGTAGAGATGTCCTGTGTCAATTACAGTTGACGTTGCATTACTAGAAAGAAGCTTTATCTGATTGAGCCATCAAATCGCAGGACACTTCCCCCTATGCATGTTAAAACACAGGTATAAAAAATCACTTGCAGACAGTAGGCCACAAAAAATTTAAAGGTATTGTACAAGAGCAAATCAAGCATTGATATCATAAACGATCAGTTTTTTACACTTGGGGCTGTTATTTTGGTATTAATAACAATTTCTGGGATTATATTTGTTTCTTAAAAGAAAAGAATTCCTTAGGATGATTTTTCAAGAATTTCCAGGTAATCACAAGAAAAAAATAATTATTAAATGTCTAAAGCATTACAACAATCAAAATTATTTGTTTCTTCCTCCTACATACCTACCAACATTCCGTTATTGAAAATCTTACACAATAAAAATCAACTAAAGATTAAATGTTTATCCTTACAATACAGTTAATTATAAATATCAATTTTATTAAATAAAAATCAAAGCAAGTTATTTAGAAATCTTTTTTCATAGTATGAAAATCAGTTATGATTTTTATAAGCTGATTAATGGAAATACAAATTTATATCAACATCTGTAAAAGAAAGTCATAAATGATCAACATACCTAAATTTGTCATAAGACAGATTGTTATTATTTATGAGACTGTTCAAATGTGAGAGGAAAATATATATGATACACCCCGCTAGCAAGTGGGGACATGCAACAGTGTTACATATATCAGTCTCAAATAATATCCAATTTCAAATCTAAGGCTCGCTAAAGTGCCAACATACACTTTGCAAGATTTTTTTCAGGGAATCATTCGAAGCATCGAATTAACAGCAATCAAAATGAGATATATCTGTCACTTATATGGTTCGATCACCATAAAGTAAAGCAGGCATTCATTTGAAAAGTAGCAGCATTTTAAAAATTATAAACTATAAACGAGTTTTATCATTAACTCTGATGTACTAAACGAAAGATTTGAATTCTCTGAAATTTGGCGGAATTCCCCCAACTTAAATCAATTTACTGAATTTGGTGAGAATTCTGAAGATAGATCGCTTGAAATCCCTTAATAACTGCATTATTTCTGATCAGATAATTAAAATTTAACGCTGTATTCTACTAAAACCTATACACTTATTTTCAAAAATGCTATTTCCTTAAGCTCTCAGTACATTGCGCCAAGCCTAAAACTGTGCAAACCACTAGAACTTACTTTCTTAAAATCGGCATATCATCCATTTTATCTTTTGCCAAACTAACAAATTTTACATAATAGCCTCGGAAATCTTCAATCCTTATTATTTTGCATACAAAACATGTCATTCCTGCTCTGATTTCCCATGCACATGATATTATAATTAAAAAAATAACTTTACAAAAATAAACTAACAAAAAAATCATTATTATTCTTTTATTTTTACTTATTTAAGAATTGAAAACATTTTATTCGACAAAATTGCAACACATGACAACCACGATGCTCATTTCACACGTTTTTCACTATGGGAATGGGGGTTACAATTACGGAAAGCTTTCTATGTGGAAATCATAAAAAAATCTCAAAACTCTGGGAACGGGTGGACTTTCAAAGTTTTAAAGTGGACTATCATTTACTCTATATTATTTTACACATCTGTGCAAAATTTCAGGCTGATTGGTCCGTTTTTGTGGATTTGTATATGGTCTAAACCCACAAACACAGTTTCATTCTTATTATTACTTAGATTTCTGTGTATCAAAAGCATACATTTATAAAAAAACATTAGTTAAATTTACACATTTTACAACATTTAAGCTATTAATAAATGGTGGTATCTATGACAAGTTAGAGAGAAAATGGAGTTTCTGCTGTATAAGCAAAAAATCAATCATATCTTTATCTCATACGGTTTTCAATTTAATAAATTTACAAGCATAATTTAGCTGAACATTAGTGACTGAGGTACCAAAGTTTAAAAAATTATGTTTTTAAAAATTTTGTTGAATAAAAACACTTCTTTCTAAAAATCTTACAATAATGCCAATTAGATTTATAATAATCTTACAATGTAATCAATTTCTTACATTAAACCTTACATGTTGGCAGCAATGCTTCTAGCATAAATAATGTTAATTCATTAAATCAAACGCAGTTCCATATTAAATTCTGCATATAAAAAGTCAAAAATTATTTCAAGGGTGAAATGAGTTTTTAAAAAACACAGTACTAACGTATTATCCTGCCAAACTATTTTTCCGTCAAATGAGTTGCCAATCGTATTCAAAACCATTGATAATTTCATACCCGGCATTTCTCTTGGCGAAAAAAATTGCTCGTCTTGGCAGACCGCGGGGTAATACGTAAGTACCAAATACACTTTATCGATTGACAGGATTTTGTTCAACCCAAAAAATCCCAACTGAAAAACTTAAATGGTTTTTTTTTTCAAAATTTCAAATTTAATTACATAGGTAATACATCTCTTGATATCAATACACCAATTGCAGGGTTCAATGCATACGATAATTGGGTTTGTATTGCAGCCTCATCACAAAATTGCAAACGATTAACATGACCCTTTATAAAAATGCAATAAATTATAACAGCACTTCACTGTCACTTAACCTGTTTTATCAATTATTTTAACAAAATGTATTTTACTGGAAAAAAATTCCTGGATCAACCCCTGACTCGTAAAAGGTCTGTAGAACTTTTCATAGTGCACCTATGAAATTGGGGACAACTTTTGTTAGTAAAACAAGGTTATACTGATTGTCTGTACACAAAGTTAATGGTAAACAACTCCATTTACTAAACAGTATTAATACGAGTAAAACCGAGCAATATTAAGCATAAACAATGGGGGAATAATTCCGTAAGCGGAGGCAGGTTTAATTGGCAACATTATTTTTGTCTTCAACGTCTATATATAAGAAAATATAAAACCAAAACTACAATACACTTATCTAAGGACCTTCTTAAAACATTTCTAAACATATTTCAAATGCAATATAAAACAAATTGAACATAACCAAAACACTTAGCTCTACACTGCCCCCGCTTACGGAATTTATCCCAACAATGGAATATTTGTCTTAAATAAAAGTACTAAGCTTATAATAAAAGCAAAACTCGTTAGCTTTTTATTGTTATTATTATTCAGTGATGAATGCTAGAAAACAGAAAATATAAGTAGGAAAGTGTAAAATATTCCAACTTAAAGCTCTATTTTTCAGGTTTTTAAAGAAAAACTAAACTTGCCATGAGATTTCTCTGGCAATTTATGAGCTAATTTTTAATCCCGGTGGCGTATGAATCTCAAATCGTATCATTACTTTAATTTTAAAATTGAAAATTAGTGTTTTTCTGTTTGTTTTTTACAGGTATATATAAAAAATATGACTAGAGTAGCAGGAATTGAATATAATCACAAATTATTTTAACTTTGTAATCGTAATTCCCCATACACCAATACGGAAAAAAACGTAACAGTGGTTGTGTTGAACAGTACCGTTCTTAAACTTCATAAGTCTAATATCTATTTAACTGTTTCTGTAAAATACTTCAATAAAATGAGAGTAATGATTAGAAACCGAGAAAATTAAATTTATCCAGGCTTTACTAATTGTTTTATAAGAGAAATAGGTTACGTGTAAACATTAGGCTTAACGGCTTTCAAATACACGTCGTTATGTTTTAAAGCATGAGTTTTTTTGAAAAAGTAATATTTCTTAGCAGAAAGATTTCAGAAAATATAAGTAAAAAAAAAAAAAAATTACCTTTAAAATCATTTTTCAATTCTTTACGGATCCTCAAGCGTTTCACGTCGTAAATGGTTGTTTGTGTTTGGACTTTGGTTCGCATTCGCCGCCACCGCCACCTGCCACCGCCACTCGCCGGCTGCCACAGCTACAGATAAACGTCGTTAAAATACAAAATCCGCTTTATAACATAAAATATAGCAAGTTTACGTGGAAAGCATGGTTAAATTCTGCTAACATTTTTTTTCTGTTGGAAAAATGACAGAATAGTTCTGTATTTTTAAGATTATTTTATGCAGTGTAATTGGACGATTTCGATGCATCAAAAAGCAAAATTTATCTATTTGAAGCGTAGAATACGAATTTTAAACCATTTTAAGCCCCAGAGCAGCGGGTTGCCCGAAAATTCGTAACATTGCCCCCTTCCCAAGGACTGCACGTCCCGGGCAGTACAATCCCTAGTTAGGAGGTCACACAAGTACCTACACTGTGTAACACTTAACAAGATCTTAACAACATAATTCAAGCAAGTAATCAATAGCACAATAAGCAGATACACATTAATAAATAAATAATCAACATAATAAATAATTACACTAATAAGTAATCAATGTAATAAACAAATACACGTTAATAAAAACCAATATATTACAAATATGTACACTAAACATGGCGTAAGTAGTAAGTGAAAGAAAGTTGACGAAAGAGGAAGAGAAAGACAGGAAAGAAATGAGAGTTGAAAGAAAATAGGAATTACGCCATAGTGACCAGGGTCTGAGCTAATTACAACCGCGGTAGATGGCTAGCCGATCGTAATGTACAACTCTTGGCTTCGAGTTTGGTGACTTACGAATCCGTACGATGACGTCATTCAGCCGGTTTAGGACTGTGTAAGGACCGTCCCACGGCGATTGCAGCTTGGGAGACAGGCCTTTCCGTCGAGTAGGATTCCATAGCCAAACTTTGTCACCTGCGTTGAACTCGTGTCCCGTAGCCTTCGTGTCGTAGCGAGTCTTCATCTTTTCCGTGTTCAGGTTGATCCGCTCCCGAGCAAAATGATGTACATCTTCAAACCGTGCCCGAAGGTTTTCCACGTACTCCTCTGGCGATGAAGGCGCATCTGGAGGGCGGCCGAACACTAGATCGGCGGGAAGACGAAGATCTCTGCCGAACAGCATCTGGGAAGGTGTGAAGCCGGTAGTCTCATGGACGGCACTCCTATAGGCCAGCAGGAACAGGGGAGTTTCTTGTCCCAGTCCTCTTGATTCCTAGATACCAGGAGCGAGAGGTTGTTCAAAATTGTACGATTGAACCTCTCCACCATGCCGTCGGATTGTGGGTGTAAAGGCGTAGTCTGGGTTTTGTCCATTCCGAGAAGTTGGCATAGTCCTTTAAAGACTGCAGAGGTAAATTTCGTTCCTTGGTCGGAATGAAGTTGCAGAGGGGTTCCATATCTGGAAATCCATTCGTGCACCAGTACCTCAGCTACGGTCGTAGCTTCTTGATCGGGAATAGGGAACGCTTCGGGCCATTTAGAGAAGTAGTCAATGACAACTAGGATGTATTTGTTGCCATCCGAAGTTCGCGGAAGAGGTCCCAGGATGTCGAGGGCAATCCTCTCAAAAGGCGCTCCTACATTATAACGATGTAGTCTTCCACGGCTTCGTTTCTTCGGGCCTTTACGGGCGGCACAGGCGTCACAAGCTTGACACCACTTTTCGACGTCGCCTCGAGCCCTAACCCAGTAGAAGCGCTCGCGAACTTTCTGCAGGGTCTTCATTACGCCAAAATGGCCTCCAGTGTAGCCATTATGAAGTTCTTCTAGAACCTTCGGAATCCTCGAACGAGGGAGTACTAACTGCCATCGGAGCATCTTGCCGTCGTCCGACTCCCATTTACGATACAGGACTCCATTCCTCAGGCGAAGCGAATCCCATAAAGCCCAGAACTGTTTTGTTGCCGGACTGTAAGATGATATTTCTTGCCAACTGGGCTTAGCGCTGGATTTTTCCATAAATTCCACAATAGGTTTGATGTCGCTGTCTGCTAATTGGTCCGCCCGAACATTTTCGTCACTCCAGGGATCTTGGGATGGTGTCGATGATGTAACTTGGTGGACAACGGGATGTTTCAGATGGTAATTTTTCTCTGCCCTGGAGCAATAGCGACAGCTGTCTATACAGGGCCTTCTTGACAAAGCATCTGCATTTCCATGATATGCCCCTTTCCGATGACGTATCTCGATGTCATATTCTTGTAATCGCTGTATCCACCTGGCTATTTGGCCCTCTGGATTCTTGAAATTTAGAAGCCAGGTTAAAGAGGCATGGTCCGTTCGGAGCAGGAACTTTCGGCCGTACAGGTAATGATGGAAGTGCTCCACGGCTTTAATGATAGCAAGAAGTTCCTTTCTCGTAACACAATAGTTACGTTCTGCCTTTGAAAGGCACTTGCTCCAGTAAGCAATGACGTGTTCTTGGCCAACTATCTCCTGGGACAAAACTGCTCCAACACTCTCCTTACTTGCGTCTGTAAGGATAAATGGCTTGTCAGGGTGAGGATACGACAGGATCGGCGAAGATGTTAAAGCCGTCTTCAGTTCGTTGAATACGTCCTCACATTCCTCAGTCCATAGAAATTTCTGTCCAGTCTCGGTCAATTTGTGAAGAGGTCTTGCAATTTGAGAAAAGCCCTTCACGAATTTTCGATAGTAAGTACACAGACCGAGGAAACTTCTTAAGTCATGGATATTCTCGGGACGACTCCAGTTCTGGACTGCGGACGTCTTTTCGGGATCGGTTCGGACTCCGTGGGCGGATATTATGTGCCCGAGATAACGTACTTCTCGACGGAACAAGTTGCACTTCGACGGACTTAGTTTCAAGTTTGCCTCTTTTAATTTCTGCAGTACTTTTCGAATGTTCTCGAGATGCTCTTCGAAAGTCCTTCCGACGATGATGATATCGTCCAAATAAACGAGACATGCTTCTTAGGAAAGTCCTCTCAACACTGTCTCCATTAGACGCTCGAATGTAGCCGGTGCGTTGCAGATTCCAAAAGGCATAACTTTGAACTGCCACAATCCTTGTCCCGTGAAGAACGCAGTCTTTTCACGGTCATCGGGATGGATTTTTACTTGCCAGTAGCCACTCTTGAGATCCAGAGTGGAGAACCATTCATTTCCCGATAAAGTGTCCAATGTGTCGTCTATCCTGGGAAGAGGGTAGCTGTCTTTCTTAGTAATGTCATTCAGACGTCTATAGTCAACGCAGAACCGGGTGGAACCATCTTTCTTTCGGACCAAAACAATCGGCGAGGCCCACGGACTAGTCGATGGCTCGATGACGTCATCACGCTGCATCTCCTCTAAAAGTCGGTTCACCTCTTCTTGCTTAGCAAACGGCAGCCGCCTAGGATGTTGCTTGATGGGAGAATGGCTGCTTGTGTCTATTCTATGCTGCGTTAAGCTCGTACGGCCAAAGTCACCCGAAGTTCGGGAGAAGAGGTCTTCAAATTCAGCTATTACTTTCTCCGCAGCGCTTCTCTGTTCTGCCGTTAACTCTATGTCTTGTATTAATTCCTTCGTCAGGCACTCGGAAGGTTTAGCTGTCGTTTGGCTGATGTTCTTATTAATGCAGGTAACAGGAGTGCATGTCGCCAACACTTCATTTTTCTTTATCACCTGTTCTCGACGCTCTCCGTGTCTTTGTCAGCTCCCTCTTGGACCGTGACAGCTCTAACAGCATGCCGATCTTTCCTGACGGCCCGCTGAGCTGCTTCTAGCTTCATTGCGAAGACGAGAGCAGATTTCAAATCCTGATAATCTTCCAACATAAGTGACTTTTGGGTTTCTGGATCACAGATGGCTTCAATAAAATGGCGCACCGCCATTTCTTCTCGGACATTATCAAGGTGGTCCATGTAGGCTAGATGACACAGCCTATCTATGTCCGAAGCCAGCTCTTGAAGGGTCTCGCCAGATCTCTGCATCCTTGACTTAAAGTGGATTCTACTATATTCTTTCTGGCACTTCTCTCCGAATTTCATCTCCAAGGCACTGGCAAGGGCGTCAAAATCTCTTATCTTCGTCGCTCCGATAGTTTGCAATACATTAATTGCATCTCCGCTAAGGGAAGCGGCCAGTTGATTACCTTTCTCGGACTCGCTCCAACCATTGGCTCTGGCGACGATCGAAAATTGGGTCTTGTAAGCTTCCCAGGGAGTCTTTCCGTCATAAGTGGTAAGTTTCACTGCTGGGTGGCGTGACGGCAACCTGATGTTTTCTGGTACCTTTCCCAGCTTTACCAAATTGTCCAGTTTTTCTTCTAGCTTGTGATCGATCTTTTCCTCAATTCTTTCCTCGTATTTCGCTTGACTTTCTTCCAGGAGCGACATTCTCTTCTCCATATTTTCTTGATTTGTCTCTACTCTCTCCAGTCCGGATTTCATTTCTTCTAGCCCGTCTTCTATTTTCCGCTCCAGTCCTGATTTCATCTCGTCGTGTGCGGCTCTTAACTCCTCCAATCCGGTTTTCATTTCATTGTGCGCATCATTTAATTCGTCCAATCCGCTTTTCGTCTCGACTTGTCCGACTACAATTTTCTTTTCTAAATCGGTCTGTCCGGCTACAATTTTCTTTTCTAAATCGGTCTGTCCGGCTACAATTTTCTTTTCTAAATCGGTCTGTCCGGCTTCAATTTTCTGCATCATATTCATGAGCTTTTGAAGTTGTTCTTCCATTTTTTGTCTAGTCAAAACCATAAACTGGAAAATTAAAGTCTTTCTTTAGAACCCGATTCTGACACCAAATGTTGCGGAATTACTCGGCTACTCCTGGGGTTCGTCGTTCTAAAGTCCAGTTGGTGTATAAAGTTTAAGTAAAAAGTCTCTTGTCAGGATGGAACACAAACTTTATTGCTTCTAGAAGTTCGTAGAACAATCAGCTGTACACAATACACAAGCACAATCTAGCAGTAACGTGCTTTTAACAGTCCGCTTAGATCAGAAGCTCTCACAAATGCTGTATTCCTCACACAAAATAAGTCACTTTCACAGGCAAAAATTCAGTGAAAATATACGAGAAATAACGCTAACAGTCTCTCAAGACTCAGCGATGAAAAATGTACACACAGCACTTTAAAAACAGCTTCACAAAGCAAGCTAAAACACAGCTTCTATAGCACTATCAGTTCACACAAAACAAGCGTACTGAGAGCTCTTCACACATTGAATGTTCAACTCGCACTGACTGACTTCGGGGCGATGCCCGCTTCTATAAATAGCCAACGCAGGAGGTACAAGAGGTTTCCAGAAAAGTCAATTTCTCGAGGGTTCTACATAAAGCGTGAATTTTGATTACGTCATAGAAGAGAAATGTTAGGTTATTATGCGTTTTTAATGCAGGAAAAACAACTTCCAGGCCCCATTGGGAAAATCGCGCCAAATGACCAAAAACTCGCCAAGCTTGGCGACTTTTGGCGAAATATCGCCAAATTTGGCGCCAAACATAGGTCCTCAAAAGTGAAGAGATCTAAGCTCTAGGACTAATATTTCTCGAGATTTCTAGAAGCCCATAGAAAAACATATGGGAAAGCGAAACCTCCGTATCTCCGGTTCTAATTGGACGATTTTGATGCATCAAAAAGCAAAATTTATCTATTTGAAGCGTAGAATACGAATTTTAAACCATTTTAAGCCCCAGAGCAGCGGGTTGCCCCGAAAATTCGTAACAATATGGATAACGGTTTTCCGGTAACCTTAAATGAACAGTAATTATAGGTTGTGTGCATGTGTAAATCGCCAGATAAAGAAAAGTCGTCATTGGTGGCAAGCTATCCTATCTGTTCCGTAGCTTTTATTAACTTTACATGTGCGCAAGTCGCCCAATAATGAAAAATCGCCATGGGTAGCAAATTCGCAAGGTGTCCAATAGGTTTTACATTATTAAAAATACAGCTGAAACATGTTCTGATTTTATTATGCTTTAGCTCCTAGTTAATATAACTTTTGAATGGCAACATTAACTATCATTGTGTTTCTGAGGAGTGCAAATAATTTTTCCAGCGATTATAAGCGGAGTCCGCACTCCAGGTGGAGTATAGCTCAGGACCCGTACAACACGGATTCCCATAACAAAGTATTTTCCGTGTTATGAGGGGGAGGGGATATACTGTAGTGTGAAGTTTAAATTTTTATGTACCAATGAACCTGCAAGAACCAAGCAATGTGTAGCTCAGTAACATTCTATCTGATCCAATCTTTGGTTTTTGTCTGTTGAAATTATGTCTTTTTTACGAATAAGCCTTATTAGGGGCCGAATGCCTCATACGAAAAGCGAGCGTAGCGAGTCAGGGGGCCTTGGCCCCTAGTCGAAAACAAAAATCTTATTTTTTTGGATGTATTTCAGTGAACTGTCCTCTTAAAACGTTTTATTTAATAAAAAGTAACAAAACTCATCATTTTTCTCCCTGTATGTTCAAGTTTTGTGAATCGTAGATTCACTGATTTTAATTATATTGTAAGGAAATCGAGCAGCTGACCATCTAAACATTAAGTACATGTACAGACGTGGTGTTAAATATAAAAACTGTTAAAAATCGCTAACTTCAGCTGGTAAAAATAAAGTACCTTATCTTTAAAATTTTTGTAAATTATTTTCAGAAAAAAGTTACTATTACAAAAATTATGAAAATTCGCAAAAATAGATATTGAAATTCGCAAAATAAACAATTTTCACAAAAATGGAACTCAGCAAATAATTTCTGAATTGACCCTGCTTTAAGGTCGATATTATTTTAAACGTGATTATACACACACACACACACAGATTTTAAAATTTTAAACATCAATTATATGGCCCGGAAATCATTCTAAAAACGTGTAACACCCTCTGTTTTTACGGCAGTTAAACACGGATGGACAAAAAGACAAAATTATATCATAAACACTTTTCAGTCTTGGAAAGTATTGAAAGTAAATTAGAATCACAATATATATGAAATTACGAAAATAGAAATTATTTTTAAAAAATGAGTTTGTGTGTTCAGGACTTTTTGCTAGCACCATATATTTTAGTTAAATTTCGCTTTTCATTTAATTAATATTTAATTTTATAACTATTCAGTTTTGTTCACAATATAAAACTTTTAGTTACCGCTGGTGTAAGAGTAATGTGCAGCAATGCCGCGCATTATTTTTCCGCAATCCTTTTCTTTCTTTTTCTTTTAAGTATGCTCCTGAAAATACTCCCATTGTACTGAAACCTAAATTTGATATTTCGCAAGGGAAATCTTTCTTTCTTTTTTTTTTTTTTTTTTAAGTATGCTCCTAAAAGTACTCCCATTGTTCTAAAACCTAAATTTGATATTTCAGAAAGGAAAATGAATTAAACACTCCACTTATAGCAATTCTGTATTTATTTAACGCTAGATACACAAATATGATAGACCGAAGTAACAGCGCAGACCATTCGCTTGCCCATGTTGACAAACTGGCTAACAAAATCATATAGTCTGAGACTTTTAACAATATCTTGGTTAAATGCAAAGACAAATCTTTTCGGTCATGCAATGTCAATAATCATTGGGGTTTTAAAACTTGGTTTAGTGTTGAAAATACACACCTGTCGTACATACGCTACTGGTTGTAAAGCAGGATTTAGGAACTCTTAAAAAATCGTTTAAACTTTTGAAATTGATTTTAACTTTATATATATTTTTTCAAACTACGTTCTGTCTACTTTGCAAATTTGGGAGTAGGGTAAAATTTTTCCAAAAAACGTTTTGGGATGGGGGCACTGCCCCCCAAATACACCCCCTTGGGTACGGGCTTGCTACTGTGGGACGTATAATAAATTAATTCTAATTAATAATAATTTACTTATGCTAACTTACATATAATAACTACCGAGAAGATAAAGAGGGCTGTAGCCCACCCTAGAAAATCAGGCCAGTTAGGATAATGATTACATTCTGATTTTCTTTTCGTTATTATTTTATTTTTAAACGTAAAATTGATTAAAAATGTAAAGCTCTCGTGTTAATATTTTCACGAAGCTTAATATTTGTATAATTTACGCAAGGACTGTGACATAAGCTGTGCTGACATTTCCTACTCAAAATAAAGCTTAATAATAATATAGGTATATTTAAAAGACGAACTATAATATATTTAATGGATGTAAAATGTCAGTGAACATTTTTCATTCAGCGATTGGAATTTATTGTAATTAGATCGATTAGATCATCAATTTTAGTGTGTTCTCCTTCATCTGTAGTATAATTTGTTGCATTAATTAAATCGTTTATTCATTATCAATCAGAAGTATAATAATTCTAATCAATGATTTTTTCATTAATCTGTTAAAGTATTTTTATTATATCTGTGAGTATTTTCCTAACTATACAGCAATTATTATTGTTGTAAATTGTTTACATTTACACACAGTAAATTGCTGTTAAAATAGAACTAAAAACTTTCAAAGTAGGTAATTTCATTCTGTGATTTGTTCTTGCCTTCCCCCTCCCCTTCTCAAAAAATAAGTAAAATGTGCTTGATGTAATTTTGAATTTTGCTGAAGTAGCTTATTTGATTAATTCCTTCTATTTATACTTACTAGTGATTTTAAATTGCTTGTATATGTGCCATCACTGGCAACTTTTCATTCTCTGGAGATTTTTGACGATTTAAGCATGTGCGTTGTTCATAATTGACAATCATAATATGGTTGAAATTAGTATGGTTCTCCATTTCTTCTGATACTTCAGAGTTGGAAAAATCTGAAATTTTCAGCATGCCCAGTTGGGCACATTGCTTAAAAAGATACATGCCTAGACAAAAGATTTACATAACTGGAAAAAGCAAATTTGCCAAAACAATACCAGTTGAACTTTCTCCACCACCTTCCAGATATTAAAGATCAAAATTTATTACAGACTACCAGTTCCTCTGACTCACAGAAAATACTTTTGCTTAATACACCTTGTGGTCAAAGAAAAGTAAAATTTCCCCCATGCAACCTGTAGATGAAAGAAAAGCCGGCTGGACTGGGTTCAGACAGAGTCTGGATGGTTTTCTTTTTCAGTCTCTGAATGTGGTCTGGCTGGTACAGAAAGACATCAAGAAAGGAAGGTCTTTGAACCTTTAAAATAGAAGACTGACAACATCTTTGTTTTGCAGTGAGACTCCTGAAATGGCGTCTGCTTTGGAAAAGGTCTTTAAAAAGTAAACTTTATACTCCTAAAAATATACTTTTACAATAACCTTGATATTGCTCATTTGCTTATGAAACACATTTACTTATTTATTACAAAAGTATTTTTACCATCCAAATTAAATATGTTACTTTTTTCTGAAATAAGCTGTTCATAAAAAAAATTCCACCTATTTTGCAATTGATATTAAATAAATATGTAAAATTGGAAAAAATAAATAAATGAATTAGTGTTGTAAATAATTAATCCTTTGAGCAGTTTGGAAGAGGGAAAAATTTGGTTGTATACGAAAGAAGGAGGTTGTTAAGTGGCTAAACCCAACAATGGACACAGGAATAAGCCTGTTTCTTCACATTCTTGAAAAGGTATAACAGTGAAGTATCATAAGCAGTGTTGTATTTAAACCATGGCAAGTGGAGCATAGATGACTGTCAGTGACATGACCAAAAAATACCATGAAAGTATTGTCTAACATCCTTTTCATGCATTCAGCAGTGTTTTTAGCATGCTTCTAAATATTTTGTTTCTCAGGAAAACAACCAGCTGATTCTGCAATGGCAAAATCAATCACTGTGTAAACAAACCAATCACAACTTAAGAGATGATTCTTATAAAGGAGAAGCAATATAAGGGATTGTTGTAAATAAGATTCTAATAGGTGCAATATGGCCCTTCAGAGATTGCATATAATACGATCCCTAAACACAAATTTAAAGTAAACCAATAATAAAATGTCAGAATTTCTAAAGAATCAATTTATCACTTAAAGTAATGAAGGCAAATAGAATTTTCTTTTGTAAGTGGTCCACCGCATTTAAGATATAATATTCGCAACCTTAAAAAAAGCCTTAGAAACATCTTTGAGACCATATCTTACAAAAACCTTTTTTACTTATCAATAAAGTGTTCACGATTTTTTTTCTATATTTGTCCATCAGTATTTGCTATGAAAATGCATCAACTGCTACAAAATTTATACATTTAATGTATTAATATGAATTCCAAAAATTATCTACATGACATTAGTAGTTTTTTTACACATCTGTTAGTTCCACATTAAGCTCTATTAGAATTCATTGCTTAAAATGCCTTATAATGATACTCATCTACCGGGTGATCAAAAAGTCAGGACAAACTTTAAAAATTCAGTAATAAAGAGCAAATAATGATAGAAAATTGCGGTTTTCACAAATAGGTTTAGGGTATGGTGGGGCTTTTTTTTAATGACAAGATAGTTTGTAGTTGCAAATGTCACCGGTAGGTGACACTGACATGCACAATGGGAACCAAATTTCAAATTTAAGAAAATCCGAAATCTGTGTAACGCTTTCTATGCAAACTGCAATTTTGTATCATGATTTGTTCTTTTTTAATGAATTTTTAAACTTTGGCGCACCCAGGATGCATCAAAAGCTAGTGAAAAGTTCGAAAATTCATTAAAAAAGAACAAATCATGATACAAAATTGCAGTTTGCATAGAAAGCGTTACAGAGATTTCGGATTTTTTAAAATTTGAAATTTGGTTCCGATTGTGCATGTCAGCGCCACCTACCGGTAACATTTGGAACTACAAACTGTCTTGTCATTAAAAAAAATCCCATCATACCCTAAACCTATTTGTGCAAACTGCAATTTTCCATCATTATTTGCTATTTTTTTAATGAATTTTTAAATTTTGTCCTGACTTTTGGATCACCCGGAATTTATAAAAGGATGCTTTTTTTTTTTTTTTTTTTTTTTTAAAGAAAAACAGTGTCTGTAACATTTATTTGGCTCTTTTGCCCGAAATAATGTGCATATACTTTAATATCTCATTTGATTAAACCTGTTTACTTTCTTTCAGTCCTCATGAATCTTCTTTTACCAGGAAGCAACAATAACCATAGAAAAGGAATCAAGTGCAAAATAAAAATTTGTTATGGGCAGCTGTACCCATACTTGGTTATATGTATGATAGGTGAATGCACAGTTTTGTTGTGTACTGAAAGTTCTACTTCACAGATACGCCTCTACTAAAAAGACACAACCTTACAAAAGCACAATGCTAAGCTCTTGAAAAGCATTCAGATACCCTCTTGCTGAGACTGTAGTTTGGCAATCTCGTGTCTGTGTCACCATTCCCTTCCTAGAAAGTCATCCTGAAGCTGATGACTGATGAGTCTCATCGAAGGATCGCCATGTGTACAAGACTGTGTTTTTCTCATTCTTTATAAGTGCCACGTATTACAAATTTTATATGCCACATGCCATAGACTTTGACTTGGTCTTAAGAGAGTCAAACTGGGTACCACAAATAGTTGCTGATGCCAGCTGAAAGATATGGGTTCAATTTTATAGATCATCAATAAAATTAGTGAGTGGTGGGAGCTGGAATCAAACTAGAGATATAAAAAGTAGTGTCTAAGGCATTAAACTAGTAGTGCCAGTTTTCCAGCTTTCAAATGCCGATGTTCAGTTTTGTCAAGATGGCGATTAGCATGTCTGCCCCAACCATAACCTTTTAGTACACCGTTTAGCATTTATGCAAAGCTGCATATCCATAAACCCTTTCAAAAAATATTCGATTGCAAGTAAATGTTATTATAAAGGGTTGTTCTTTATAAAAATATAGATTATGTAGTATATAATAACAACTTCTAACATGTGTTATCAGCTGCATGCTTTTTTCAAAAATTAATCAGTTGCTCATAAAATTAACCTAGGAAATTTCTCTCATAATCAAGTACTTTTTGCAGTGCATGTACTAAATATTGATAATTCTAGAAAAATATGTGCAGTAAAGAGTTAAAAATTGCAAGTTCTGAAGTTTCATACATCAGTTCATCCAGATCAAAGGACCTGTGTTTGAATTAATACTTATTAAAGAACACCTCTTACATGAAACAACTATGAGCATTAAGCCTCTGGTATTATATATCCTGAGGTAGAACATATGATCACCACCTCCACAAACTCAGGAAAATGGCATGTGTACTTTTCATCCACTTGGATAAAACCTGTTGTCCCCTCTCTTGAATTTTTGGCTTGATACCAACTTCCTCCATGTGCTCCTTAGTTATTGATAATCTGAACTAACTCGTGTCTGTCATTTCCTTACAATGAAGACTAATGGCAAAAACAGCACAATTCTATCCTCAGACACTAGCGATCCTGTGACAGGTGACACATAAAATCTGCAATAAATGGTCTGAGGGGGTCCATAGCCTATGATAGCCGGTCCACTCTACTTATGGTATATGGTACCTTAATGGGCCAGCGTTATGTTAATGAGATTCTTCGACCCCACTTGAGACCTTTCCTAAATGGTCTCCCAGTGGCAATTTTCCAGCAACATACTGCTTGTCCGCATACACCAAGAGTTGCTCAAGACTTCCTATGCCCTCTTCAGACTCTTCGATGGCCGGTCCCCTGTAGAGCATTTATGTGATCAGCTGAAACGCCAGATGCCACCGTGTCACTCTGTACATGACTTGGAGGTGGCTGTTCAAGATTTGTGTGCCCATCTGCCTCAGCACTGTATCATATGTTTAATCAACTCAAAGCCGGACCGTGTTGCGGCATATATTGTAGAAGGAAGCAGTCCAACGCGCTATTCAAGTTGCCCTGTATTAGTGTCATTGCGCACTCTGTATTTGTTGAACCCTTTGAGGCGCAACCCTTTGCCAATGCTGAAAAAAGGGCAGCCGTTGCCATCGCTCGACTGAACTACCAGCAAGAGGGCGGTCGATCGAAACGTTCATCGCGTGCCACAGATCTAGAGACCCTTTTTTGACGACAGCTGGCTGTGCCCGGCACAGCCAGCTGTCGTCAAAAAGGGGTCTCTAGATCTGTGGCACGCGATGCACAGCCAGCTGTCGTCAAAAAAGGGTCTCTAGATCTGTGGCACGCGATGAACGTTTCGATCTTCCGCCATCTTGCTGGTCGTTCAGTCGAGCGATGGCAACGGCTGCCCTTTTTTCAGCATGGGGCAATCGATCCAGCTGTTCTCTCGCATTCTTCCATTTTTCAGCAGATGTCAGTGCTGTTAAAAAGAATGGTGACCATTTTTTGACGGGAAAGGACGTGCTAAAAAGTTAAAGGTTTCTCGTGGAGCTATGTCACCCGCAACTATTTTTATAGAAATCCAATCTATTCTTCGTGACTGTCAAACGTCAGAGTAAAACGTCAGAGTTTGGTGTTCCCAGAGCCATTATGCGTTAAAGAGTTAATTGTCTTTGAGATCAAGTGAATCTCTCATCAATGTCATTATGTCTATTAAATTTCATTTTCATCCCATGCTTTCTCCTTGGGGTACTATTTTCAATGTTACTGAGTGTACTTTTATTAGGCAGTTTTTGCGTTACGTTTCTTCCCACGTTAAAGCCAACGCCATCCGCTTTTCGAAGTACTTTGACCAATCAGGTTTCGGAATTTATTCGTGCGCATGCGCTGTATTGTCCGAGGGCATTTAACGTTAGCGTTACCGTGGGAAGAAACATAGCGCAAAAACTCCCTATTATGCGGAGCAATGGAAGGTGGACCTATGAGGCTGAGCACCACAGTATTTTGTCGCTTCTTCTAGCAATGAGGCTATAGAACCATGCCTAATATCCAAAATGTATTTGCCTCACCATGGCACAGTGGTTATGCCACTGAAAATGGTAGACGGCCGAGATGTGAAGGTACCGGGTTCGGGTCCCATCGCGCGGATGTCGATCTAACGGTCTGGAGTTTTGGTAGGTTTTCTCCAGCTGTAACGTGAATACGCATTAGAACCCCTTAGAAAGTCCTCCTACCAAGGCACCCCCCATCCTAGGCAGATACCCCGCGTGCAGGTTTGCCTTAACCCTTTAACGCGCAGTGATCCCGCTCTGGGATCACCAAACTCTGACGTTTAGACTGGTGCCAGTCACGAAGAATAGATTGGATTTCTATAAAAATAGTTGCGGGTCACATAGCTCCACGAGAATCTTTTACTTTTTAGCACGTCCTTTCCCGTGAAAAAATGGTCACGACTATTTTTAACGGCACTGGCATCTGCTGAAAAACAGAAGAATGGGAGAACAGCTGGATAGATTGTCCCATGCTGAAAAAAGGGCAGCCGTTGCCATCGCTCGACTTAACTACCAGCAAGATGGCGGACGATCGAAACGTTCATCGCGTGCCACAGATCTAGAGACCCTTTTTTGACGCAGCTGGCTGTGCGCGAGCACAGCCAGCTGCGTCAAAAAAGGGTCTCTAGACGCCCTAGACTTTTGACGACCCTCTAGACTTCTCGGTCGTCAAAAGTCTAGACGCTCTAGACTTTTGACGACCCTGTCGTCAAAAAAGTGTCTCTAGATCTGTGGCACGCGATGAACGTTTCGATCGTCCGCCATCTTGCTGGTAGTTAAGTCGAGCGATGGCAACGGCTGCCCTTTTTTCAGCATTGGAAAAGGGTTGCGCCTGAAAGGGTTAACACACAACACCAAAATGTATTTATCTGACGGGAATGTCATCTTATGTACTGATAGTGAAAGCACAACGGCAGCCATTCTGACATTTGCATGAAATAATCCACAGACATCCAGGCCCGTCGGGAGATAAACTCGAGCCCGGGGGGTTAATATCTGCCGGGCCCTCCCCCCCTCCCCCCCCCAAAAAAAAAGTTATTCACTTTGTAAAATACAAATAAACTGCTATTTTTTCACAATCTGGCATTTAAAAATTTTAGTTTAGAAAAGACGTTTTCATTAAATAGTTTAATGTTGGTCTTTATAATACGAATAATTGGATTTTTTTCTTTACAAAATCGAAATTATTAAAAATTAGCTTTTCTCGCTTTTTACTTTCCGAACATGTGCCATGTAAGGAAAGTATTGTAATCATGAAAAAATTCGAATTCGAGATTTTGGTGTATTGACACGTTTAGAGGGCTTCTGAATTCATTTATGCTATTTTTACGAGATGTATGTATGTATGTGTGTATGTGTGTGTGTGTGTGTGTGTGTGTGTTTGTGTGTATGTGAGTGAACACGATAGCTCCTGAACGGGGCATGCGATTGAGCTCAAATTGGGTATATATGTTATAAACCACCGTCGCAAGACCGGTATTGATTTGGGTGTGTATAGGACTTATAGTTTTTCTACAGGGCTACGACAAAGATTTCTTTTACATTATGGCCTATGGGGGAAAATTCTTGAAAGTGCGCTAGCGTTTAAACGGTACATTAGATTGAGCTCAAATTAGGTATATATGTTATAAACCACCGTCGCAAGACCTGTATTCTTTTCGGTGTGTATAAGACTTATAGTTTTTCTACAAGGGCTACGACAAAGATTTCTTTTACATTATGGCCTATAGGGGAAAATTCTGGAAAGTGCGCTAGCGTTTAAACGGTACATTCGATTGAGCTCAAATTGGGTGTACATGTTATAAACAACCATCGTAAGACCGGTATCGATTTTGATGTGTATAGGACTTCTAGTTTTTCTACAGGGCTACGCCAAAAATTCCTTTTACATTATAGCCTATGGGGAGAAATTCTTGAAAGTGCGCTAGCGTTTAAACGATACATTCGATTGAGCTTCATTTTGGTATATATATTTGAATTATTCATGGATTCAAATTTATTTAAATGCTTGGTAATGATCTTAATCGTAAGTGTTCAGAAAGTCGAGTGGAGTCACTCCAGATTTTTTTTTTAGGCGAAAGTATCAATAATAATTTCAAAGTCTAGTCCTTCCGCTAGTGCCGACTCAGTTCAAAGAGTTCCTAAACTGGAAGTACGTGTTCGAGTCGAACAAGTGCGGTGGAAGAAGTTTTTTTATTCTCTTCAGCACACTGAATGAACACTCAGTACTAGCAACCGAAACGGGTGAGGTACAAAAAATACGCAAACTCTTAAAAGAAGCTTCGTAAAAGAAGCTCTTCGTAAAAGAAGCCTCCCCTTGGGGGGGGCATAGAGAGTTTGCAGAGAGGGCGACAGAAAAAGAGACAAAGAGCAAGCGATAACACATGTTTTGAAAAATCATCTTATCCATTCTCATTTTTACTCAAAAATATACCCATTTTCGCTTAAAATGTTTGTTCAAACTTTACTAATAACGTCATTTTTTAGAACAGGCGACTAAATGTTCACTGTTGAAAAATAAAAAACTGAATATATGCTGAAAAATATGGAGAGGGAGGGAAGGCACGACGTTAAAAGTTTGGGAACCGCTGCTCAAATAAAATTTAATGAGCTATTACAAATATGCAAAATAAATGTTCCGAACAATTTCACTTGGATCTTAGACAAAAATAATAGTGTACTGAACGTAAAAGATATAAGTTTAGAAAACGATCTAACGAATTCTTAATATATAAAAATAAATATGTGAAAAGCTTTACAGAATCATTACCATAGAATGCTTCAATCAGGGACGTAGCCAGAAATTTTTCATGGGGGGGGGGGTTACGACTACTACAACTCATACGTATGTGTACGTGTGTGTAATAATGTAGTGAAGAATATACATTTTGTATGGCAAAAATTTCTCATGGGGGTTATGACCCCCCCTAACCCCCTCCCTTGGATACGCCCCTAGCTTCAATGAAATGTTTCAAAAGTTTGCTGTGAGAAATTAAGCCTATTCATGAAGCACTGACGAAATAAACATACTTTATAACTAATAATTATTAAAAAATAAATAAATAAATAATCACCGTGATAATAAGAAGTGTAAAAGAGTAAACTCACCGAAAAAAAAATGAAAAATCCACATTCCGAGAGCGATTCTGAACAATTTCATTCCAAGAACATTTTGGGGATGAATGAATTTTCCCACTCTTGGAAATTATGTTTGGAAAGTTTGCACCTGCCGCCCTGGACTTGTCATGGTGATTCCCCGCGTATGAGAGCACAAAGGGTGGTGCGTTTGCCCCCCCCAAAAAAAAATAAATAAATACAGAGCTTTATTATCGCATGGACAAATCGGGACTTTAGCCAGAGACCCGGCTCGAAAGAGCCCCCAATATCAAATGTTGTTCTGAAATATTCTTTTTTATATCAAAATTGTATGAAAAATAAAACAAATTTCATAGATGGGGGCCCCCAAATTCGTCAATGCCCGGGGCCCCTGTTGGTCCTAATCAGGCTCTGAATAAATAAATAAAAGAGCGTACATGACGTCAGCAATCCAGTTTCGTTTAGGACCTCGTCTCGTCTTTACTTATTTCAGTCTGTGTTGGTTTTCGCGAATTCTATTTCTGTCTATACAGAATTTTTTTTTTTTTTTGAAAGTTTAGCCTGAGCGCCCAGAAAACACGGACCCGGGGGGAATCCCCCCCCCTCTCGACAGGCCTGCCCGTAGAGAGAACCCCGCTGCAGATTTGAAATCATCGCTGCGAAAATATGGAAGATATCTTTAAAAAGTCTCCTACAACAGGAAAAACAAAAAGAAAAAAAAATAATGCTCCCCCTGTGTAGCCAGACAGGTTTTCAGAGACGAACGGGGTTTAAAACCGCATCTACCGAGTGACGCCGTCCTATCTGAATCTGAAAAGGGTAGTAGGTAAATGAATAAAATAAAACGAATAAAGGACTCGGGAATTTTACAGCAGACGAGGGGGGAAAAAATACGAAGTTATTCTATCATTACAGAAAGGGGAAAGGGGGGGAGGAATTAACCAAAAGAGCGAGGTGTTTGCCAAAGCTATCTCTACTCTGCATGAACCAGAGGCCCCCACCATGGCCGAGCATTGACCTATAGCGCGAAACGTGTTTCGTGCTATCAAAATTTGCTCTGATCTCTTAACCCTTTGAGGCGCAACCCTTTCCCAATGCTGAAAAAAGGGCCGCCGTTGCCATTGCTCGACTTAACTACCAGCAAGATGGCGGACGATCGAAACGTTCATCGCGTGCCACAGATCACCAATCCCCCCACACCCCCCCCACCACCATGCCACCCCCCCCCCCCCCCCCCCCCCCCCCCCCCCACCCCCCCCCACCCCCACCCCCCCCCCCCCCCCCCCCCCCCCCCCCCCCCCCCCCCCCCCCCCCCCCCCCCCCCCCCCCCCCACCCCACACCCCCCCCCCCCCCCCCCCCCCCCCCCCCCACCCCCCCCCCCCCACCCCCCCCCCCACCCCCACACACCAACTCCCCCCCCCCCCCCCCCCCCCCCCCCCCCCCCCCCCCCCCCCCCCCCCCCCCCCCCCCCAAAAAAAAAAAAAAAAAAAAAAAAAATTTTATTTTTTTGTATGTTTTTTTTTTTTTTTTTGTTTTTTTTTATGTTTTTTCTTTTAATATTGGCCACCCCCAACCCCATCACCCCACCTGTACCCACCATGGCCGAAGGCACACCCACCACACCCACCATCCCCCCCCACCATCTCCCCCCCAACCCACCCCCCCCCCACCATGGCCAGAGCAATTGACCTCTCCCGCCCCGAGCAATTGTTTCTTTAAGAGCAATTGTACCCCCGAGCATTTTCCCGAAGCATTCACACGACAACCCATGGTCCGAGAAGGCATTTCAAAGCATTTGACCCCTATAGCGCGCGAAAACGTGTTGTTCTGTTTCGTGGCTATTTTCAAAATTTGACTATGCTCTCTTAACCCTTTGAGGCGGGCAACCCTTTCCCAATGCTGAAAAAAAAAAAAAAACAAAATAAAAAAAGGGCCCCCCCCCCCCCCGCCGTCCCGTTTTTTTTTTTTTCGTTTTTTTCCCCACCCCCCCCCACCGCCTTTTCCTTCCCGCCGTTTTGTTTTTATTTTTTATTGCCATTGCTTCCGACCATAAAAAAAAAACTACCAGCACCAGATGGCGGACTACGATTCGAAACGTTCATCGAACTTTCGTTCTATTTTTTGTCTCCACCCGTTTGTTTTGCGGTTTGCCACCCAGAAATCTAGAGACCCTTTTTTGACGACAGCTGGCTGTGCCCGAGCACACACAAGCCAGCTCTGTTCGTCAATCAAAAAAAAAAAAGGGTTTCTCCAAAGGAGGCGGGGGATGGGGGATGGGGGGGGATGGGAATGGGGATGGGGGCATGGGGATATGATATAGGGCTCATGGGATATGGGATTAGGGAGGATCGGGATGATGGGGGGGGGATTGGAATGGGAGGATGGATATAGGCTTATATTTCGGATTTTATGGGGGATGGGGGTTGGGGATATAGGCTATTATGGATATACTATGTTGTTTGTCCTTCTTTTCTTTTCTTTTTATCCCTTCCCCTTTTTTCTCCGTGGTTTTGTTCGCCTTTTCTTTTCCCCATGTGGCAACATGCTTGTTTGTTTATCTTTTTCAGTTCTCTCTGTTTAGTCAGACGAAGGGCTTTGACTGACGAAGACCAAAAGAATTTTTGGTTGAAATGATCGTATCGTGTTATAAGTAACATTTTATGTGTGTTTTTTTCACAAAGTTTTTATTTATTTTATCGTTTAACACCAGTATTTTGAGTGTTTTAAGAAATGTGTTATGTACTAAGTCACCATGATTAAATTTTTCAATGAGTTACACGATTTTCATCATCACTTAGCCCTGCCATGGCCGAGTGAATAAGACACTAAGCATGGTGGTGCTCAGTGTCTCTCCATGATTTTACATGATTTCCTTTGTCATTTGCCCGGATTTCATCTCCTCTTATGCAGGGCCGGTCTGGGAGGGTAAGGCCCGCCCGTTTCAAGAGAAGGGGATAATAAAGAAGGGAATAAAAAGAAAACGAATTTATGGTACTGTTTTTTTTTTCCGTTGTTTGTTTTGAGACCACATCTTGGCGCTACCCTCTCACGTTCCCCTTGACCTGTATTGAAGGACAATAGTGGATTCTATACTGTAGGAGCGGAAACATTTAAAGTGATTCGAATATCAGAATTAGTCAAAGTCAGGGGTGTGTGGGGAGAGAAATTGGAATCGCTCTGTTTTCTTTCTTTTTTCTGACCACGTTTACATCTGGAATAGTCCTGGCAGTATCAAAGCTACGGCTTCCTAAAGGGGGCCCGCCCACCCGTCTGCAGAGAGTCAGACACCCTGTCCAGTCCGGCCCTGTCTGTTGATGATAAAACATAAGATTTCGAGGAATTTCCCACTAGAGATGAACTTGCTGACGGATTGATGGAATTATCAAGACCATCTCTTGAACTTCTTGATGATCATGTTGGACAGACATTGTTAGTAACACTTTAGTCTCTTTCCTGTGTATTAAAAAAATATCAAAGAATATTTTTAATATATAAGACAGTAAATATTTTGTTAATTAGTAATGTTTAATGCTCTTAAAATGACGCATCTTAAATAACGCCTTGGGTGCAAAAGCTATAAGCTCCTAAAATTTCACGTCGGTTTCGGTGTCTCCGGTAGATTTTTGCTGTATGGTGATCGTCAGTCAGTCAGTCAGGACACCTTCCTTTATGTATAGAGATTTCTGTGCGACTTATTTCATAACAGTTGAGTGTTAAAAGAACTTATATGACGACTTAGCAATAACTCTGGATCCGAGCTATTGAAACTATAGAATAAATGTAAGATTAAAAAATAACAGTAAAACCCGCTACCCCTTTGTTTGCAAATTATTTCCGATGACATTATTTAAAGATTTCTCGATCGAAAGCCTATTTCTTAGTTCGCAGTTCAGCTTTGCGTAAGACCAAAAAATAAAAGGTTAAACAAAACTCAAAGAACATGCTTTATAGCAACATGAACTGGAAAATAAAAATTATCTTGATTTTGTTCAATACAATATATTTCAGCAATATGATGTCCCACAACTGTACAGTGGCGTAGCTAGGGGAGGGCAAGGGGGGACATCTGTCCCCGGGCGCAACACCAAAGGGGCGCCAAATCGATGTTCCGAAATTTTAGAAGAAGAAAAAAAATGAATTGTATTCGTACTTTTATTTGTTGACAGAAAAAGAAAAAAAACAGAACAATCACAAATGAATTTTTTAACAAAGTTGTAATCAAACTTTTCACAATGAGTTGTACAGGAAATGTTTCTAGATAATTTCAGAAGATTTTCTTTGGAAATCAAGTTGATCTTCCCCATTTCTTTTTTCTTCTCTCTTGCGGGCTTCTGTGTGTTTGTGGGATTCAAAATTTTTGTCGTGTAACTACGTTTTTTTATATTTGGCCATTTTTGTCTCTGACTAAATTCCTGAGATGTTCCAGAATTCTTGTTTACAGTATTTTATCAAGGTCAAAACATTACTCAAGTTTTCCCAGTTGACTTTTAGAATGGTCTTGGAGAATTTAGTTTTGGATATTTATGGTGTCACAAATCAAACTTTTCTGCATTAGCCATGGTAAAAAAAAAAAAAAAAAAAAAAAGCCTAAGTCTGATTTATCGGCAATATAGGTAATCGCATTCTCAAACCCAAAATAGCTCTCTTAAATTGAGATCAAGTTTTTCTCAGCTTTTGAGTTCAAAATGGCATCCCTCCGAAGATGGCGCCCCTTGCTTATCTTGCTTAAAGTGTCGGGCCGCCCCAGTGTACGATCCGCGCGTTTGGTAATTAATAACGCAACTTTTAATGTAGCTATTATTAGTATAATAAAATGTAGTATTATTTCTAATAAGAACGTATAAAAAAATCCGCCGATCACTTTACTTGTGTGATTTTACTTGTAAAATAATTCTTTTTAAATTATTTAAACAATCTTGTATTTTAGATAAATTTAAACTTGATTTTAACATTCATTAATAAAAATTTATTATTTATACAATCATTATCAAAAAAGCTGGAATCATTAAAGCTGCTGCCTACAATTCAGTCTTCAAATTGAACATGAGGCAAAATATTTTTCAAAATCCCGTGTGTGTCTATCTAGAAAGTGCAACAAATCAGTCGTAAATTTTTTGACTCTTGATCTACCTTGTTGCCGGAAGACTATCGACCAGAGGCTTCTGTGTAGTCGTTATGTCTACGCGTACACCTACTAGCAGAGCCTGATTATGACCAACAGGGGTCCCGGGCATTGATGAATTTGGGGGCCCCCCAATCTATGAAATTTGTTTTATTTTTCATAGAAATGTTATTATAAAAAAGAATATTTTAGAACAACATTTGATATTGGGGGCCCTGGGCAAAGTCCCGATTTGCCCATGCGATAATAAGGCTCTGCCTACTAGGTACTATCATCCGGTACTTGAGTGATAAATTGACGTTCTGGATGCGTTGCGGCTCATCCATTTAAGCACATGAGCACCTCTCCTCTCCTCTCCTCTCCTCTTCTCTCCTCTCCTCTCCTCTCCTCTCCTCTTCTCCTCTCCTCTCCTCTCTCTTCTCTTCTCTTCTCTCCTCTTAAGATTATCGGCATCTTCTCATTTCATCATCTTAAGATCATCGGCATCTCCTCTCCTCTCCTCTCCTCTCCTCTTAAGATTATCGGCATCTTCTCATTTCATCATCTTAAGATCATCGGCATCTTCTCTCCTCTTCCTCATCGGCATCTCCTCTCCTCTCCTCTTCTCTCCTCGTCTCTTCTCTTCTCTTAAGATTATCGCATCTTCTCATTTCATCATCTTAAGATCATCGGCTCTCCTCTCCTCTCCTCTCCTCTCCTCCTCTTCTCTTCTCTTCTCTCCTCTTAAGATTATCGGCATCTTCTCATTTCATCATCTTAAGATCATCGGCATCTTCTCTCCTCTCCTCTCCTCTCCTCATCTCCTCTCCTCTTCTCTCCTCTCTCTTCTGTTCTCTCCTCTTCTCTTCTCTTAAGATTATCGGCATCTTCTCATTTCATCATCTTAAGATCATCGGCATCTCCTCTCCTCTCCTCTCCTCTCCTCTCCTCTTCTCTTCTCTTCTCTTAAGATTATCGGCATCTTCTCATTTCATCATCTTAAGATCATCGGCCTCTCCTCTCCTCTTCTCTTCTCTTCTCTTCTCTTCTCTTAAGATTATCGGCATCTTCTCATTTCATCATCTTAATATCATTGGCATCTCCTCTCAAGATTATCGGCATCTTCTCATTTCATCATCTTAAGATCATCTGCATCTCCTCTCCTCTTCTCTTCTTTCCTCTTCTCTCCTCGGCATCTCCTCTCCTCTCCTCTCCTCTCCTCTTCTCCTCTCTTCTCTTAAGATTATCGGCATCTTCTCATTTCATCATCTTAAGATCATCGGCATCTCCTCTCCTCTCCTCTCCTCTTCTCTTCTCTCCTCTTCTCTTCTCTCCTCTTCTCTTCTCTTCTCTTAAGATTATCGGCATCTTCTCATTTCATCATCTTAAGATCATCGGCATCTCCTCTCCTCTCCTCTTCTCTCCTCTTCTCTTCTCTTCTCTTAAGATTATCGGCATCTTCTCATTTCATCATCTTAAGATCATCGGCATCTCCTCTCCTCTCCTCTCTTCTCTTCTCTCCTCTTCTCTTCTTTCCTCTTCTCTCCTCGCATCTCTCTCTTCTCCTCTTCTCCTCTCTTCTCTTAAGATTATCGGCATCTCCTCTCCTCTCCTCTCCTCTCCTCTCCTCTCCTCTCCTCTTCTCTTCTCTTCTCTTCTCTTAAGATTATCGGCATCTTCTCATTTCATCATCTTAAGATCATCGGCATCTCCTCTCCTCTCCTCTCCTCTCCTCTCCTCTTCTCTTCTCTTCTCTTCTCTCCTCTCCTCTCCTCTCCTCTTCTCTCTCTTCTTTCCTCTTCTCTTCTCTTCACTCCTCTCCTCTCCTCTCCTCTCTTCTTCTCCTCTCCTCTTCTCTTATCGCATCTCCTCTCCTCTCCTCTCCTCTTCTCTCATCGGCATCTCCTCTCCTCTCCTCTCCTCTTCTCTCCTATTCTCTTCTCTTAAGATTATCGGCATCTTCTCCTCTCCTCTCCTCTCCTCTTCTCTTCTCTTAAGATTATCGGCATCTTCTCATTTCATCATCTTAAGATCATCGGCATCTCCTCTCCTCTCCTCTCCTCTTAAGATTATCGGCATCTTCTCATTTCATCATCTTAAGATCATCGGCATCTCCTCTCCTCTCCTCTCCTCTTCTGTCCTCTTCTCTTCTCTTCTCTCCTCTTCTCTCATCGGCCTCTCCTCTCCTCTCCTCTCCTCTCCTCTCCTCTCCTCTTCTCTTCTCTCTCTTAAAGTTATCGGCATCTTCTCATTTCATCATCTTAAGATCATCGGCCTCTCTTCTCCTCCTCTCGAGCACGCGAACTCCCAAGGTAAAATATATAAAATAAACACATTGAAAAATTATATTTTTTTAATATTAAGTACACTTCTAGATTTTTTGTGTATTTAAAACGGGGGTTTTACTCTCTCCCCCTTCCCTCCACTATTATTAAAATACGCTTATTATAGCTAACGCACTGTGTGTAGGTTACTACAGCGCAGCCTTTTATCGATCGCTCGTGCGAACGGAAAAATTCCCTTCTGATCCGCTTTCTGAGAACAGAAGCGGAGAGAATTGAGAAGAAGTAGGGCTCTACTGATATCATTCGTTCGCACATTTTCGGTGTGCACAAGGCACCTTTTTTGCGGTTATCTCTTCCGGATTTTCCCTTGGTTTGTTACGTTCGGTTAGTTAATCCATTTTTATTTCATTTTCTTATTATTTTCTTCATTTCTATCCTTTTTCACTAGAATATTTTTTTTTTTTTACAAACTAGTGTAACTAATTAAGATGGGAGCAAAAGAAGTGTTTCGGAGCTAAAGCAAGGACAATTTTCAATACTATCCTTTGACAAAAAATTGAAATAAAATGAATCAAGACTGCACCTTTGCTAACACTTATCTTGGTGACGAAATGTAAGACAAAATATTACTTGTTTTCTTTCAGTTGCGTGCATTGTTTTCCTTTAACTGCTGGAAACGAAAATCTATTTTAATTTGTAAGGTGCGTCGTATCTGTATATTTAATTTTCGACATTTTTTTTTTTGTGAATCTCCATTTAAATAACCCACTAGCCGCCACTGTCTGGATGCTCCCTCGTAATTTGAGGAGAACTGAATGTACACGTGAGATTTTTTTTTCTCATATGCTTCTACTTGGTCTTTAAGATTGGCTTTCATTCCTTATATAGTAATACTCTGCTGTACTTGTCTTTTTAAAAAGTTGCATATTTGTACTGTAAAAACTGCTTTAAAGTCTGCGTTTCTGGTTCTCCTCGGCAAGAGAACCTTCAAGTTAAGGTTAGAAATATTGTACTTTTGCAATTTTCTATAGTGCTGAATGCTAATTATGAATTTTGAAATAAAAATTCATGTTTAAAATTTTACAGTGCTTAAGGTTGTTCTTTTAATACGTTAAGTAATAATACAAGTTTTGAGCATCTTCTTAATAATAAAAAAAAAATAAAAAAATATATCCGTTTATATCAGAAACTGGAAAAGAATTCAAAATGTCTTGTATTTCAAATGCCAGCAATTTTTTTTTAATGCCCGAAAAAAATTCATTTTGATCCGTTTGATAGTCGGGACGGGTCAGTAAAATATTCGAATTGTAGAAAATGAATGCCATCATACGTACATTCATTATTAGCTGGTGTGCAATCCATCGAACTGCAAATCGCTAGACGAGATACATGGTAAATAAAGCAAGTATAAATTAGTGTTGACCTGACATAAATATTAAATACAGTTCATTCGACTGCTGAAGAAGAATAATACACTTTTTACTTTCCGAACATGTACCATGTAAGGAAAGTATTGTAATCATGAAAAAATTCGACTTCGAGATTTTGGTGTTTTTACACGTTTTGAGGGCTTCTGAATCCATTTATGCTATTTTTACGAGATGTATGTATGTATGTGTGTATGTGTGTGTGTGTGTGTGTATGTGTGTTTGTGTGTGTGTGAGTGAACACGATAGCTCCTGAACGGAGCATTCGATTGAGCTCAAATTGGATATATATGTCATAAACCACCGTCGCAAGACCGGTATTGATTTTGGTGTGTATAGGACTTATAGTTTTTCTACAGGGCTACGACAAAGATTTCTTTTACATTATGGCCTATGGGGGGAATTTCTTGAAAGTGCGCTAGCGTTTAAACGGTAGATTCGATTGAGCTCAAATTGGGTATATATGTTATAAACCACCGTTGCAAGACCGGTATTGATTTTGGTGTGTATAGGACTTATAGTTTTTCTACAGGGCTACGACAAAGATTTCTTTTACATTATGGCCTATGGGGGGAATTTCTTGAAAGTGCGCTAGCGTTTAAACGATACATTCGATTGAGCTCAATTCGTATACATGTATAACCACATCTAAGACCGGTATTGAATTTGGTGTGTATAGCACTTATAGTTCTCCTAAAGGGCTACGACAAAACTTTCTTTTATGGCATAATGGCATATGGGGAGAAATTCTTGAAAGTGCGCAAGCGTTTAAACGGTGCATTCCATTGAGTTTCAATTTGGTATATATGTTTGAATTATTCATCGATTAAAATTTATTTAAGTGCTTGGTAATGATCTTAATCGTAAGTGTTCGGAAAGTCGAGTGGAGTCACTCCAGATTTTTTTTGTATCACTGACGTATGCCCAACCCCCAATAGAGGGAACTAAAGAACCCCTTGAAGGTGGAGAGTTAAAAGGGATTTTTTTAAAATAGAAAATTATCAGTTAATAAATTAAAATATTTTATTCTTAAAATTTGTCCTCAGATTATTTCTATCATATTTTTACCCCCCCCCCCAAAAAAAAAATGCTTTTAAATAAGTACTTGCATTTAGTATAGCAAGTTATATGAAGTGCAGTTGAACTCGATTACAAAGTAGATGAAAAAATCAGATCATTATTAATAAATCTACATAACGAATTATGTCGATAATGGACTTCTATGGGTAAATGGTATGGCGTTCTATGGACATATGGTACAGAAGGTTTTGACGTTAAAAGAAAGTAGCTATAATCAGCAAACAAGCCAAAATGAAATCAAGAAAGGAAAGGGGGGATTTTAAGGTATTTTAAATAATTTTATGATATTACAGATTTGATATTACAGATATGGGTTTGCCCCCTTCCCCTTTTGGGGGGGGATGTGTGGGGGGGGGCGCAAAATCTTCAGTTGTCCCCGGGCGCTAGTAACCCTAGCTACGCCTCTGCAACTGTATAACTTAACGCTTTGCATTAAGCTTAAATAAGAATAAATTGACTGACGAAAAAAACTTAACTTTAATGTTTAAAAAAAAATCTGGAGTGACTCCACTCGACTTTCCGAACACTTACAATTAAGATCATTACCAAGCATTTAAATAAATTTTACTCGATGAATCATTCAAACATATATACCAAATTGAAATTCAATCGAATGCACCGTTTAAACGCTTGCGCACTTTCAAGAATTTCTCCCCATATGCCATTATGCCATAACATAAAAGAAAGTTTTGTCGTAGCCCTTTAGGAGAACTATAAGTCCTATACACACCAAAATCAATACCGGTCTTAGGATGGTGGTTTATAACATGTATACCGAATTTGACCTCAATCGAATCTATCGTTTAAACGCTAGCGCACTTTCAAGAAATTCCCCCCATAGGCCATAATGCAAAAGAAATCTTTGTCGTAGCCCTGTAGAAAAACTATAAGTCCTATACACACCAAAATCAATACCGGTCTTGCAACGGTGGTTTATAACATGTATACCCAATTTGAGCTCAATCGAATCTACCGTTTAAACGCTAGCGCACTTTCAAGAAATTCCCCCCATTGGCCCTAATGTAAAAGAAATCTTTGTCGTAGCCCTGTAGAAAAACTATAAGTCCTATACACACCAAAATCAATACCGGTCTTGCGACGGTGGTTTATGAGATATATATCCAATTTGAGCTCAATCGAATGCTCCGTTCAGGAGCTATCGTGTTCACTCACATACACACAAACACACATACACACACACACACATACACACACACACACATACACACATACATACATACATCTCGTAAAAATAGCATAAATGTATTCAGAAGCCCTCAAAACGTGTAAAAACACCAAAATCTCGAATTCGAATTTTTTCATGATTACAATACTTTCCTTACATGGTACATGTTCGGAAAGTAAAAAACAGGCTTGTGGTGCTTTTCACCTACATTTTCACGATGATAGTCTTCACAGATAGCTCGCAATTAAAAAAAATAATTATAACAACTGTTCTTAATCACCTTAAACTTTCATTAACATTAAAGGGCGGTTGTTTTTGTTAATCTCTCTATTTTTATTTTAAATTTTTAATTAAAAAAACTCAGTTTTACGGAGATGTGGGAATCTTCCTACTGATGAAAAAATCTTTCTAATTAAAGATTATTTTTTACGTTTTAGTTCATGCTGTTATGAACTAGAAAAGACCGTTTCCTTAGGGGGTTTTTTAAATTATTTAACTTCTTTGTTTGTCAGAGCTGTAAGTAGCAACCAATTAAACATTAAAGATGGGTCATTCCATGTCAAATCAATAAATGGCTTGTGCCGCCCCATTTTTGATTTTCATGAGATTTTGTAGCTAATATGTATAGATCTTGTGTATCACAAAACAGATTTTTTTTAATTTCGTATAAAAACTAGGGGCCAAGGCCCCCAGACTCGCTACGCTCGCTTTTCCTACGAGGCATTCGGCCCCTAATAAGGCTTATTCGTAAAAAAGACATAATTTCAACAGACAAAACCCGAAGATTAGATCAGATAGAATATTACTGAGCTACACATTGATTGGTTCTTGCAGGTTCATTGGTACATAAAAATTCACACTACAGTAGACCCCCTCCCCCTCATAACACGGAAGATATTTTGTTATGGGAATCCGTGTTGTACGGGTCCTGAGCTATACTCCACCTGGAGTGCGGACTCCGCTTATAATCGCTGGAAAAATTATTTGCACTCCTCAGAAACACAATGATATTTAATGTTGCCATTCAAAAGTTATATTAATTAAGAGCAAAAGCATAATAAAATCAGAACATTTGTTTCAGCTGTATTTTTAATAATGTAAAACCTATTGGACACCTTGCCAATTTGCCACCCATAGCGATTTTTCATTATTTGTCGACTTACGTACATGTAAAGTTAATAAAAGCTACGGAACAGATAGGATAGCTTGCCACCAATGGCAACTTTTCATTATTTGGCGATTTACACATGCTCACAACCAAGTATAATTAACTCAAGTATAATAAGCTCAAGTATAATTACTGTTCATTTAAGGTTACCGGAAAACCGTTATCCATACTTTCATTTACATAATCGTTTGCAGATTGGCGTACTTAGCACCACGAATTATACCATCTCGTCGCGCTAGCAAATATCCAAAGTGTATTATAACTGCTATAATTTCATAGTTAACGCCGCCAAATATTTCTACTGGTAGCAAATAATCCAGCTGGACCAAAACGGCTTTAAAATAATCTGCATTTTAATTATTTTTCATTTTCAAGATATTAGTTATTCTGGTTTGGAAAAACGAAAAATCGCTCATTCTAAACTCCTGTTGTCTAAGCGAACTTCGAAAATTGTCAACTTTGTGTAACACATTTTGAGTTACTTATTTCATATAGTTTTTATTTTGGCGTAAAATGGGCGTCATTCTAACTCATGTTTGTAAATTTCACGCGATTCCTTGGAAACGCTTTGTTGCAAAGGAATGAATGATTTTATGCCAAATCTGGCAACCATTATGTTTATTTTTTCATTTTTTTATTAATATCTTCTAAAGTAATGCGATTTTCGAAATTTAAGTCAGCTTAGCAGGTTCCTTGGAATTTTTCGAGTCTGTGGGCACCTTGTTCGAAACTCAAATCCCCACGGTTTAGGAGGAGATAGGCCAACAAGCTTTGACAGCGCCAGCGGCGACAACGGCCTTTACTTTTTTACTTTCCGAACATGTACCATGTAAGGAAAGTATTGTAATCATGAAAAAATTCGACTTCAAGATTTTGGTGTATTTACACGTTTTGAGGTCTTCTGAATCCATTTATGCTATTTTTACGAGATGTATGTATGTATGTGTGTATGTGTGTGTGTGTGTATGTGTGTTTGTGTGTACGTGAGTGAACACGATAGCTCCTGAACGGAGCATTCGATTGAGCTCAAATTAGGTATATATGTCATAAACCACAGTCGCAAGACCGGTATTGATTTTGGTGTGTATAGGACTTATAGTTTTTCTACAGGGCTACGACAAAAATTTCTTTTACATTATGGCCTATGGGGGGAAATTCTTGAAAGTGCGCTAGCGTTTAAACAGTACATTCGACTGAGCTCAAATTGGGTATATATGTTATAAACCGCCGTTGCAAGACCGGTATTGATTTTGGTGTGTATAGATCCTATAGTTTTATACAGGGCTACGACAAAGATTTCTGTTAGATTATGGACTATGGGGGGAAATTCTTGAAATTGCCTAACGTTTAAATGGTATATTCAATTGAGCTCAAACTGGGTATATATGTTATAAACCACTATCTTAAGACAGATATTAATTTTGATGTGTGTAGGACTTATAGTTTTTCTACAGGGCTACGACAAAGATTTCTTTTACATTATGGCCTATGGGAGGAAATTCTTGAACGTGCGCTAGCGTTTAAACGGTGCATTCGATTGAGCTCAAATTTCTTATATATGTTATAAACCACCATCCTAAAACTGGTATTCATTTTGTTGTGTATAGGACTTATAGTTTTCCTACAGGGCTACAAAAAAGATTTCTTTTACATTAGGGCCTATGGGGGGAAATTCTTGAAAGTGCGCTAGCGTTTAAACGGTACCTTCGATTGAGCTCAAATTGGGTATATATGTTATAAATCGTCATCTTAAGACCGGTATTGATTTTGGTGTGTATAGGACTTATAGTTCTCCTACAGGGCTACGACAAAGATTTCTTTTATATTCTGGCCTATGGGGGGAAATTCTTAAAAGTGCTCTAGCGTTTAAACGATACCTTCGATTGAGCTCAAACTGGGTATATATGTCATAAACTACCGTCGCAAGACCGGTATTGATTTTGGTGTGTATAGGACTTATAGTTTTTATACAGAGCTACGACAAAGATTTCTTTTATATTATGGCCTATGGGGAGAAATTTTTGAAAGTGCGCTAGCGTTTAAAGGGTACCTTCGATTGAGCTGAAATTGGGTATATATGTTATAAACCACCATCGCAAGACCGGTATTGATTTTGGTGTGTATAGGACTTATAGTTTTTATACAGAGCTACGACAAAGATTTCTTTTATATTATGGCCTATGGGGAGAAATTTTTGAAAGTGCGCTAGCGTTTAAAGGGTACCTTCGATTGAGCTGAAATTGGGTATATATGTTATAAAACGTCATCTTAAGACCGGTATTGATTTTGGTGTGTATAGGACTTATAGTTTTTATACAGAGCTACGACAAAGATTTCTTTTATATTATGGCATGTGGGGAGAAATTCTTGAAAGTGCACAAGCGTTTAAACGGTGCATTCGATTGAGTTTCAACTTGGTATATATGTTTGAATTATTCATCGATTAAAATTTATTTAAATGCATTTTAATGATCTTAATCGTAAGAGTTCGGAAAGTCGAGTGGAGTCACTCCAGATTTTTTTAGAATAGAGAGAAAAGTCCTGTGATAAAGAAATTTGTTTAGTCGGCCGATGTGTAAAAATCACCATTTTAGACTCATTTTCCGGAAGCTGTAGAATTTTTATTTGAATTAGCGGGAAGATCAGATAGGGCTTATTGGAAAGCTTAAAGAATGGACTTTAAAATGCACATAATAAAATAGATTTATGCTAAGCCTAAATATAGTATTTTGGACATCAATTAGTCGTTCACAAAGTAATGTTAATTTTGTCATTTTAGGCATTAAAATAACAATGAAAGGCTTTCAGTTAAAAAACCAATTTTTTTCCTTATAAAATTACATATCAATAGTATATGCAGAAAAAAATTGAGCTGTTACTGGTGGTCCTTCATCCTGGAAAAATTTGCTTCCCCCCCCCCCCCCTCTCCCGAAAAAAATGTCATGTGAAGCAGGTGATAAAAATCCCAAAATGACATGGTACGAAGATCTTCTACTTTAAAACACAACAAAAATTGTCTTGTTATTTCAAAAGAAAGTGAAGATACACACTTTTGAAGTAATACAAAAAGCACTCCTGACTGCTATTGAAAATAGGTTAAATAGACTATTTCAATTACCGTACAAAACACTTTATTGAATTCAATTTGATTTAAATATATTTACAAGATGCTGTTTGACATAAAAAAAGCTTACAGTTCTTATTGGGTTTTTCTTTATTATTTTGCCAATTATTCAGAGCTGGCAGATGCTCATTTATGTATGAAATTGCGTTATAACTTCCCCCAGTTGCTGTCAAGTACAATTCAAAGGGTCGAATACATTTTAATATGTCTTCGCTCTGGACCCACCAATCAAAATTGCTGATTTTTTGCATTACTTCAAAAGAGTGTATCTCCTCTGTCTCTTGGAATAACAAGACAATTTTTTGTTTTGCTTTAAAGTACAGTATCAGGGCGTCATACCATGTCATTTCAAGATATTTATCCCTTGTTCCATGTGACTTTTTAAGGGGGGAGGGAGGGAATTAACCTATTCTCAATAGAGAGGAGTGCTTTTTGTATTACTTCAAAAGTGCCTACTTCCCCTGTCTTTTGGAATAACAAGAAAATTTTTGTTTTGTTTTAACCCTTTGAAGCACAACCCTTTCCCAATGCTGAAAAAAGGGCAGCCGTTGCCATCGCTCGACTTCACTACCAGCAAGATGGCGGACGATCGAAACCTTCATCGCGTGCCACAGATCAAGAGACCCTTTTTTTGACGCAGCTGGCTGTGCTCCCGCACAGCCAGCTGCCGTCAAAAAAGGGTCCCTAGATCTGTGGCACGCGATGAACGTTTCGATCGTCCGCCATCTTGCTGGTAGTTAAGTCGAGCGATGGCAACGGCTGCCCTTTTTTTCAGCATTGGCCAATCTATCCGGCTGTTCTCTCGCATTCTTCCGTTTTTCAGCAGATGTCAGGGCTGTTAAAAAAAATCGTGACCATTTTTTTTTACGGGAAATGACGTGCTAAAAAGTAAAGGATCTCTCGTGGAGCTATGTCACCCGCAACTATTTTTATAGAAATCCAGTCTATTCTTCGTGACTGGCAACAGTCAAAACTTTAGAGTTTGGTGTTCCCAGATCGGGAACACCGCGCGTTAAAGGGTTAAAGTACAATACCAGAGCCTCTTACCATGTCATTTTAAGATTTTTATCACTTGTCCGACACGACTTTTTAAGACCGGTGGAAAAGCACATTTCTCCGTTTTTTTTTTTAATGTTTAAGCAATTTTTTCAAGATGAAGGACAACCGCTAACAGCTCATTCTTTTCTGAATATAGTACTGATATGTAAGTGTAATAGTAAAAAAAAAAAAATATTTTGCTAGTGTAACTCCGTCATTTTTTAATGACAAAAAATATTAGTGAGTATTAGTAATTCAGCAATTTTTATCATTTTGATGACAAAAAGGGGCAAAAAAGTAGTGTGTTTGGCAAAAAAGTTAGTTTGTGAACGACTCTTTGATGTCCAAAAAATTGTATTTAGGCTTAGCATAAATCTATTTTATTATATGCATTTAAAAGTCCATACTTTAAGCTTTTCAATGAGCTCTAACTCGATATCGATGAACTCCATTAAACTCGATTCATGATTTTCTTTTTATAAGCTCTGTCATTCCCGATTTGGAATTTTCGATCATCCCCGAAATAAAAATAAAAAAAAATCTGGAGTGACTTCACTCGACTTTCCGAACACTTACGATTAAGATCATTTCCAGGCATTTAAATAAATTTTAATAGATAAATAATTCATCCAAAATTCTTAGTTTTTTGTTTAATTTGAGCTTAATCGAATGCCCCGTTTAAACGTGAGCGCACTTTCAAGAATTTTCCCCCATAGGCCATAATGTAAAAGAAATCTTTGTCGTAGCCCTGTAGAAAATCTATAAGTCCTATACACATCAATACTTTATCTTACGATGGTGATTTATAACATGTATACCCAATTGAAGCTGAATCGAAGCTTAGCTACCAGCAAGTACTGAAGTTTAGTATTGAAGCTTAACTACCAGCAAGATGGCGGACGATCGAAACGTTCATCGCGTGCCACAGATCTAGAGATCCTTTTTTGACGCAGCTGGCTGTGCCGCACAGCCAGCTGCGACGAAAAAGAGTCTCTAGATCTGTGGCACGCGATGAACGTTTCGATCGTCCGCCATCTTGCTGGTATTTAAATCGAGCGATGGCAACGTCTGCCCTTTCTTCAGCATTGGAAAAGGGTTGCGCATGAAAGAGATAATAGAAAACCCTTTATATATTAGCCGCCAGCGTTTACATTTCATTTGACCAGGTGACTGTCTGTCTCTCCGTTTCTCTGGGAGGGGGGAGGGGGGCTTTGTGCGTGCATGGACAAGCCCACAAAATAGAGATAAAAGACTTGAGCCGAAATTGAATTCAACATAACTTTCCTTAGAAGTTTCCGACACATGCAGAATTTCGTTAAAATAATAATAATAAATAATATATAAATAAAAATCTGCATCGTGGGGGGGTCCCTTCATGAGCGAGCGGCTTTCATTTCATACAAAGCATCGCAAACAACAAAAAAGCTGCAGGCCGGGTTCGACTTAGAATGTTTCGTTTTAGGTTTCTCGCCTTTTCCTCGAATAGAAAACGTCGACCGACTGAGGTATTTTTTTTAAATAAAAATAAAACCATTTCATTTTTACTTGGCGGAAATGCGAAGCCAGCTTATCTTAGAAGTCTCCCGCATTTGAAACTTCAATTATTTTCGTGAAAAATGAACTTTTCTATAGTAAAAAACTTATACTTCTCCGGTGGTCATTTTTTTCGGGGGAGGAGGGTGTATAATTTCTCCCCTTTTCCGACTTCTGTAGTGTCTGAGCTTCAGAAAATTTGAAATGGTCTTATCGTATTTCTTCATGAAACTTCCTTCTTGGGCAGTGGCGGATTCTCCTGTTAGGCCATGGGCGTCGGGAACTTAGGACAAGGAGGGGCACGTGCCTCCCCTCGATATTTGTAGACCGTTTTTTCCCTGTTTTCTTTTTTTTTTTTTCTAGTCAACATGGCAACCATATGTTGAAGTCATCTTTGCCCCCCTCCCCCTGGAAAACTATCTACCGACGCCCATGCATAAGGCTTTTATAAGAGTACACCTAAGGCCCGCGCTTTTGTAAATGTTTACAATTATAAAATGTAATGGTAAAATAGTAAAAAAAAAAAAAAAAATGGGTCAAAATAATTCACATTTTCCCACAACCGAAGTGAAAGATTATTTTCAATGCTTAAACACATAAAAAAATACTTTCGAAATTCTCTTTCACAAGATCATCTATCTTCACTTGCTATCTAAAAAGTGCAAATGGAGATCAAAAGTAATACAGATTTTAATCAACATGTTTCATTAACCCTTAACCAGAAACGTGAAAAAATGCACAGGAACAAAACTCTTAATTAAATAATGCATGCTAACATTTTTGCTTTAATGGTAATCCATTAACATGACCAACTTTTCATTTTGCAGTAAAAAGTTATGCTTCGAAAATCTAGAGGGTCTTCGAAAATCTAGAGGGGGAAAATCTAGAGTTACATAGCCACAGCAGTCTCAGAGACTGCATATTTCCGGTTAAGAGTTAAATTAAATACATTTTTGCGTGCTTGACGCAATGACTCCCTAACAAACTAACGTTAGCCAGATGTGGTTTATTTGGTAAGATAGCCTTTCACCCTGCCATACCCCTTATGAAAAGGGTTTCAGTTTGTAACAGCACGGGTTGCGTTTGAGGATATGGGGGGTGAACAGCGAATAGTGCACTGCTGGACTTTTAAGCCTTTGTGGCGCAATCTTTTCCCAATGCTGAAAAAAAGGGCAGCCGTTGCCATCGCTCGACTTAACTACCAGCAAGATGGCGGACGATCGAAACGTTCATCGCGTGCCACAGATCTAGAGACCCTTTTTTGACGACAGCTGGCTCTGCGAAGTAAAACTTCGTTGACGTTTACGACACATATCACTGAAATGATTAAACTTTAACTTAAAATAAATATCATATTATAATTTAATTATATTTATTATTCATGTACTTTACAAAGATTATATAAATGCTATATTCATATTATTCATTGGAAATATGTACTTGAATGTCATCATAATTTTCTGAGTATGAAATTATAGGTTTGTGGTAACTATAGTGTGAAACATAAATTTTACTCTCTAAATTTGCTAATTTTCTTGAAAATACAACATCTATCGTTGTACCGACAGAAACGCGTTGCTGATTGAAGTCGATAAGTATTCATAGTTAGATCAAATTTTTCTTTTTTATAAAAATGACGGCTGAGATTCTTGATAGCGAAAATTAACATTAAAATCTCCAGTAAGAATCATCGGTAATTCGTGATAATTACTTAGAATCCAGGAAGTGTCCATCTTGTACTATTATTCTTTAATTGTTTTCTTGTACCATTGTTCAGTCTGGAGTTTGGGTTTGAATGAGGCGAATGTCCATAGTCTAGTATTATACTTTAACTGTGTTTTTTAACTGATGCTTTCCTCTGTTTGTTGGGTTCGAATGCAGGTAGTGTACATTTTTGTGTGTGTGTGTGTTTTTCTATCACAGTGTTCTTAAGCGTTGATTTCGCCTGCTGGTAGGTTTCGAATTATTATTCTGTATCCGTGTTTTTAAACTGCAGGTTTTGTCTATTGTTTGGGATTGATTGCAGCCAGGGTCCGTTTCTTTGTGGTGTTCCATCTCCGTGTTAAACCGTTGCTCCGTCTTGAGATTGGGTTAGAATCCACGGAGTGTCCATTTGTTATTCTTTTATTTTGTTCTTAAACCCTTTGCAGGCAGTGTTTGTTTCTTTGTGGTGTTACATACCCGTGTTCTTAAACCATTTTTTCCGTCTGGATATCGAGTTAGCATCCAGGAAGTGTCCGTGTTGAACTATTATTCTTTCACTGTTTTCTTAAAACGTTTTCCCGTAGGGTTTGAATCGAGAGAATATCTATGTTGTGGTATTTTTCTTTAACTGTGTTCCTAAACTGGTGTTTTCTTCTGTCGGTTGGTACCGAATACACGTAGGGTCTATTATTGCGTTTTTTTACGGCAGTGTTCTTAAACCTTTGTTTTTCTCTGCTGGTTTTGCTCGAAGTATTATTCTGTTTTAAAATTTACATTTGGCTCATTATTATAAATAATTCCAAAACACATGAGCAATATTAAAAGCAAGATTACATACTATTTAACCCATTAAGCGCCAAAGCTCCCGTTACGGAACATCTATTATATATTTTATTTTTCTTAAAATATTTTAACGCAATTTACGAAATACACATTTTATATAAACATTTACACTATAGGGTGTGTTATATAGTGTAAATGTTTATATAAAATGTGTATTTCGTAAATTGCGTTAAAATATTGTAAGAAAAAATATATCTAATAGATGTTCCCGTAACGGGAGCTTCGGCGCCTAATGGGTTAAGTACAGACAAACAATATTTATGTATCATGGCAACCAATCATGTCAAGTTTTAACTCATAATTCCATTAAATATTGTAATAATGCCATTGAAAATGTGAGTAAAGCAACGGAGCTTCGACCACGGAATGCACCGTTGTGCCACTTTCTGTATTCGGTGCGTAGGCCTTGTTTATTGGAGATGACGGATTGGGTCGCCTCCTGTAACAACAGTGAGAGACAGTCAGCAGGATTGCCGCCTGTTCAGTGGCTCTGACAAGAGCCGGTCCCCTTATCCACTGAAAAGAGTCATCAGACAAGATCTTCCTTCAAAACAGGCAGGGAGTACAGTCGACGCGCAGGGAGCACAGTCGACGTTCGCAGAAAGGAACGCTCGTGAGCTGTTCCGCAAATGAAGGTAGCAGAGGGGGAAAAGATACATCACTTCCTTTATTGAGCGTTACTTCCGCCAGAAAAAAAATCTGAGTTACTCCCTAGTTGCGCCTAAAGAAGTTTTACTTCAAAAAGAACAGCCGTTGCTATCGCTCCATTTAACTACCAGCAAACATGGCGGACGATCAACCGCACAGCCAGCGATGCCAAAAATGTTCTCGAGCTCTGTGGCATGCGATGGACGATTCGATCGACCGCCATGTTGTTGGTAGTTAAGTCGAGCGATGGCAACGGCTGTCCTTATTTCAGCATTGGGCAATCTATCCAGCTGTTCTCGCATTCTTCCATTTTTCAGGCAGATGTCAGTGCTGTTAAAAAGAATCGTGACCATTTTTTTACGGGAAATGATGTGCTAAATGGTGAAGGATTCTCGTGGAGCTATGTCACCCGAAACTCTTTTGTCATCTCAATCACACAACAATCATCAACAAATCAAATCTATTCTTCGTGACTGCCAACAGTCAAAACGTCAGAGTTTGGTCTTCCCAAAGCGGGAACACTGCGCGTTAAAGGGTTAATGGGATATCAACATACATATTAAATATAAGCTTAGTATGTCTGTACTAATGTAGGCAGATTACCACTCTGTAACCAACTAATGCAAACGCGTGGGAGTTAAATGATAGGGTAGCCCTCCACCCCCCTACCCACAGGGTTCTTAGCCAGGGCGTGGCTGATGGGGCTGCAGACAGCCCCGAAATGAGTAGACATAAGATACTGAGAAAAATATGTTTTCGTAGATAAATTTCAAAGTTGCCCTTAAGAAAGTTGAAATTCATTTATGGACCTAAGACAAACTGAATTTTTCCTAATTATGTTTTTCTGGCTGAATTTTTTTTTACTGGATTTATAAATTTCTTTTTTTTTTCCCGTTTTTTATAAAATTTATTTTTATATGCAAACATTTTTATGCCAAAAAGGGGGTCAATTCCACCCCCATCTCCCCTAAAAAGGGATACGTTACATTGATTTTTATAAGTTATATTGCTTTCCAGTTTTTGAGTACTCAGCCACCCCCGAAAAAAGGGACCGGGTTTGCTTGGAACTATCGAAAACTCGAATTATCGAAATCATAAAACTTAATAAACAAATAAATGGAAATAAAGCAATTTTTAGGATTTCAGTGCACATTGAAATGAAAAATGCACTTATATATTATTACATTGCTGATGATTAGAACAGATTAATTACATCGTAAAATAATAGTCAATAGTTTTTTTTTTTTTTTTTTTTTTTTTTTTTTTTGTTAACCCTTTGCTGCTGATTATTAAAGAAAAGGAGGGAGGAACAAGACACGATCGATAAACCTGATAGTCATCACGAGTTTAACCATTCTAAGTTTTATCTTGGAACCAGGCTTAACCCTTTAATGCGCAGTGTTCCCGCTCTGGGAACACCAAACTCTGACTGTTACCAGTCACGAAGAATAGATTTGATTTCTATAAAAATAGTTGCGGGTGACATAGCTCCACGAGAATCCTTTATTTTTTAGCACGTCCTTTCCCGTAAAAAAATGGTCACGATTATTTTTAACACCACTGACATCTGCTGAAAAATGGAAGAATACGAGAACAGCCGGATAGATTGCCCCATGCTGAAAAAAGGGCAGCTGTTGCCATCGCTCGACTTAACTACCAGCAAGATGGCGGACGATCGAAACGTTCATCGCGAGCCACAGATCTAGAGGCCCTTTTCTGACGCAGCTCGCACAGCCAGCTTTTCAAATTTAATGAGTAAATTCAATGCATCAATCAACTATCTGCATCATCTTTTCTCAAACTCTCTTATTTGTTGTATTCGAACTGAACGTTTCAAATAACGTAGTCATCATAGAGACCTGCGGAAGGGGCTCATAGAATCTTTATGAAAAGAATAAAATATAAAGTTAGAAAAAAGAAAAAGAAATGAGATATTCGCCTTTTGCCTACAGTGATTGCATTCAGCGTACATATAACTTAAGTTAGAGCATTACTTAAAATCCAGTCTCGCTCGAAAGAGTGGGAAGCCTTTCATTAACTTGGAGGGTCGGAAGGAAACCAGTTATTTCGAGCTCATTTTCCCCAGAAGTGGATGAAAAAATAATAATGAAAAAGAGACAAAATAAAACGCATAAATAAAGTTAAAAGCAAATAATCATTTTTCTGGAAATCTGGAAACTGTTCCACCCCCATTAGACGAGGAATAACAAACTGTGCTGATGAAGCTGCGGTAACTTTCTGTACCCCTGTCTCTTTTTAGTACTTTCTGAAAAACCAATTTATAATATTCCCAACAAAAGAGTGGAAGATTATTAAAAAAGAAAGAAAAGAAACCGTATAATGGCAGTTGCTATTATAAATTGCAAGGCAGAAAAACTGCTTTTATTTTCTGTACTTCTGTCTCTTTTTCTTTTCTTTTTCAAAAAACAAATGCGTATTCCAAACAGAAGATATATATATATATATAATCCGTATCCGTATAATAACATTTTAAATTGCTTGAATAATAATAATCTAGAGAAAATATTTTGAAAGGATGTTAAAAGAATGTTGGAAGTATATTTATTATTACAGAAGTGGTTATTTGAAACGACTTTTGTGGCCGGCAGTAATGGGGAAAGGCATCCATATAGCATAAAACTCATTCGAAGAATATACTAGTTAAAATTAGAGAAAGGAAAGAGTAATTCACAGAATTAAAATTTTAAGTTTTCTTATTTTTACGATTGAATATGAAAACGCCTCCTTTTCTATAAAGGATTGTATGGCAATTGTAACCTGCAAAAATAAGATGGTTAAATGATAAAAACCTACAAAAAGGTACAAATTATTTTCGTCCTATATTAATTCTGAAGAGCTTCTGGATTATTGATCTTTATCAAAAAACGGAACGGGAAAAAAAAAGTAAGAAAATCTGAAACACTTTCAGATTTTAAATACGCACTAAAGTGCTATATATTAAAAGCGTATCATAATCCACGTATCTTCCCTATTTTCTTTCCTTATCCTATTAAGTTGGAAAGTATGTCATTATTCATGAGTGTGATTAAAGAAAATTAAAACTGACATTTCTAACATCCTTTTTCTGGATCTAATACATTAGAAATAGAGGGGGGAAAGCTGCGCATAAAAATGCACAATGCACGCTGAATGAAAATTTAAAAAACTCATTCAGGTGTATTCATAATCCAAGTAGCAAAAGCAGACGATAAATTGCGCCAAGCGCTAGAATCACACCTTCTCAAAATCGCATATCAACCATATTATTTTTCGCCAAATTAAAAAGTTGCACATTTTAGTCTCGGAAAATTTCCAAATCTTATTTTTCTTTTGAGTATAAAACATTTCAGTCCTGCCTTCCTTCACATGCACACGATATTTTAATTAAAAAATAACCTTACAAATAATCTTTTAAAAAAATCGTTATTCTTTTATTTTTACTTCAAGAGTCTGAATCATTTAATAAACTTGTCAAATATGGCAACCTCGATGTGCTTAATTCTCACACTTTCCACTCCAGGGTTACAATTGCGAAATGGAGGAGAGAAAAATTAGCCTTTTACGATGCTTTTTTTATCGATATCTCTTAAAATAATTCGAATTTTGAAAAAAATCGCTTCGAGGTATGACGGGACCCGTCCTGGAGAATTTCCATACAAAATTTAGTACGTCTAGGATCACCCGTCTAGGAGCTAGGCAAGACACAGACAAACTAACTAACATTTTACAGTTTGTTTTATTTATATTGATAGCCGTACTCTTGATTTTCCTTTGGAGGCTGACAACAGACTGTGAACAGATGTCTAACTCAAAATTATATCAATTAAAAAAAAGCTAATATTTTGTTGTTTTTCAAAGCTTAAACAATTGTTTCTGAGAGCCGTGTACGGGGGGGGGGGGGGGAGAGAAGAATCCACTTTTGTGTGCATGCTGTCATGCTTCTATTTTTAAAAGAACCATGATGTTAAATGTACAATGTTAAATGATGTTAAAATGTTTAAGATTAAATGTACAAAATGTCATCTATATAAATAAAACAAACTGTAAAATGTTAGTTAGTTAGTTAGTTTGTCTGTGTCTCGCCTAGCTCCTAGACGGGTGATCCTAGACCCACCAAATTTTGTAGGGAAATTCTCCGGGACGGGCCCCGACATACGTCGAAGCGATTTTTTCAAAATTCGAATTATTTTAGGAGATATCGATTAAAAACGTATCGCAAAAGGCTAATTTTTTTTCTCTCCGCCATTTCGCAATTGTAAAACTGTAATGGCCCCATCATGGCCGTATGAATTGAAACGCTGAAAGTGGTAGATAGCTGAGCCTGAAGTGTGAAAGACCAGAGTTCTGGAGTGCCGCGAAGCTGTCGATCTAACAGTCTGGAGTTCTGGGCGTATTTCTTTTAGATGCAACGTGAATACTCGTCAGAATACTTAAAAGGTCCTCCACCTAAGCCAGTCCCTTTAGGTAAGTATCCCTCGTGTAGGGTTTGCTTGATCCTTTAAAGGTTGTATTATTTAAAAGGGGGGGGGGGAGCGGGTTCTAAAAGTGCCTACTGGAAAATGAAGAAAGTAACCCCCCCCTCCCCCTTTCTTTTTTTGAAAAGCAAAGCAGATATATTTTGGATACGGGAAGTTATAATCGATATTTAAAAAAAAAAACTATTCTCTAGAAGGTTTTTAGTATTGATTCAGGGTATAGAAGATAAATTATAAAGAATAAAATAATGATTAAAAATATATATTATAAATAAAATGATTATTTAAAAACGAATTCTTTAATAATAACCCTTGTAAGTTATTAATAGTTAGCATGGGGCTTATATTAATGGAATGAAATGATTTCCTTTTTGGCTAGAAAAGGGAAGAGGCTTACATTCGAGGGAGGGATAGCTTCCGGGATTTTACGGTACTTTTTTATTCAAGAAAATAGAATAAAAATAAGTGTACGTGCAATATATATTTATTCATTTTAAGTTTGGGGCTATTTTTTTAAGCATGAAATAAGAAAAATTAAATTTTTATGAAAAGCCACCATTTAGGGTTATTATGACTGAAAGTATGTTATTTATACTAAAATCAAAATCATTTCATTTTCTGACTCAGATCCATAATGTATACAATATTAAAAAATTAATATTTTATCACAGCTCAGGACACAAACTGCGTGTATCAAAGCGTGTATTCACTTTGAAATCAAAATGAATATCATAAATACGCGTATTTGAGTAGTGCTGCCATCTATTTTAAAATAAAAGAGTTATCTCCAATTAAGTTAAAAATAGCCTCCTACTACCATTTGTTGTGTAAAATGAGGTATAAAAAATTTTACTTGTATAAGAATTCAAGTGAATATTTCTGGCGCCTAAATTTTGAACACTCCAGCTCAGAAATATCGCTGGAGCAAGAACTAGGTAGAGAAAGCGCTGCCCGTAATTCTGATGAGAGCGAGAAAGAAGGAGTTAATATACAATATACAATTATATTGAACAATAAATTTCAGTGGAACCTTCCTGAATTGTTCAGTAAAGTTCCTGGTATTTTCATGTAACATTTCTTTGAATTGTTGGGTACCTCAGTTACCCATTATTTCGAATGAAAATTCCTGGATTTTTCTTACAATGTAACTATTGCAATATCTTGGTTTTATGAACCCAGTAATCCAAATTCTGAAAATCTCTTGCTTTGTCCGCGATGCTTTTTCTCTGTTCGTGCATCACGGCTCAAATGAAGTTTTATATAAATAAATAAATAGTTTTCTCTCTCTCTCGCTCTCTCTATTTCCTTTTTTTTTTTTTTTTTTTTTTTTGACTTCGTGGCTGAAATGTGAAGGTCCCGGGTTCAGGTCCCATCGCGCGTTCGTCGACCTAACGGTTCGGAGTTTTCCGTGGTTTTCTCCGAAACTTAGCGTAAATACGGGTTGCCCAATCAGCTGGTTGGATAGCCAGTGCCCTAAACCAATCATAGACGAGCTTACATAGTAGGACGACTCTTCTTGTGGTCACTTGTGGATCAGGAAATCAATGGCTTTAAAAAGTTGGTGAATACCGTTTCGAGGAAATCGGTATGTAATCAGTCTGTAATGGTCAACGGCTGGTTTCATGATCAACCTGTTACCCGCTGTTTCGTGAATACAGCTGTTTAAGATACCTTATTTGGGTGTAAGCTTTTTCAGAAAAATCGGGTGGCAGAGATTCCCTTCCTGTGCCCATCGTATCTTTCCGGTAATCGGAAGAAAGTTTCCGGAAAGTAATGATAAGCACAGAAAAGTGCCCAATTAAGATTCTGTTTAACCCTTTGAAGCGCAACCCTTTCCCAATGCTGAAAAAAGGGCAGCCGTTGTCATCGCTCGACAGCTGTTGTCAAGAAAGGGGACTCTAGAGCTGTGGCACGCGATGAACGTTTCGATCGTCCGCCCTCTTGCTGGTCGTTAAGTCGAGCGATGGCAACGGCTGCCCTTTTTTCAGCATTGGGCAATCTATCCAGCTGTTCTCGCGTCCTTCCATTTTTCAGCAGATGCCAGTGCTGTTAAAAAGAATCGTGACCATTTTTTTCACGGGAAAGGACGTGCTCAAAAGTAAAGGATTCTCATGGAGCTATGTCGCCCGCAACTATTTTTATAGAAATCCAATCTTTTCTTCGTGACTGGCAACTATCAAAACGTCAGAGTTTGGGGATCCCAGAGCGAGATCACTGCGCCTCAAAGGGTTAAAACAGTTTTATAATCGATGCTTTTAGACATGATTTACCTTTCTTGCTTCGGTTTCGTGACTCTTAAACTCGTGTTGACGATCAGGTTTACAGATCGTGTCTTGTTCCTCCCTCCTTTTCTTTAATAATCAGCAGCCTATGTATGGGGTACACACTAAGCACCAGAGTGGAGAACAAGCCAAGAGAGTTTCAAAGATGTATTTCCCTCTGTCTTCTGACCTCAACTGTTTGAGATTTAAGAGGCTCTTGCCTACCTCCTGCATTTATTATTAGTTATTATGAAAGTTCATGTTACAGTTTTGGGACAAAAATCAGATTTTCTGTTTTTAACTCAATGTTAAACCTGAATGTTTAATTTTTCTAAATCAATTAATACTACTTGATGACAACTTTTGTTTTCACGTTTTTGAGCCTAAAATTATTTAAAACTATACATATTTTCACACGTAACGTAATATTAATGCACTGCGTAATACCAATAGAAATAAGCAAACATCATAGGCCCATTAATAAAATCGCACTCAGCTTGGCGATTTTTTTTGGTGAAATATCGCCAAATTTGGTGATAAAAAGAATTAATGCTTTTGTTTACCTAATTAGAATATAAATTAGGCAAACATTATTATATGGAAAGGGTAGAATTAGATACTTGGAGTCCCGCAGTGGCCTAGTCGCTAAGCTCCGTTCCCACAACAACACGAAATGTGAAGCATCACTAGCTTGGCCAATGCGTGGGAGGGTGAAAAACTCTCTCGGATGGACAGCTGAGGAACCGTGCATGCTAATGGGAACTGGTACACGTAAAATCTGTTGTGTCTACATTGTCCTCCATATTCAAACGATACCTCTGGGGGTACCAGTCCGGATGGTAGGTCTCTCATCTGGATTGGGTTCAAAATTAGGAGACCCTTGAGCTAAATCGGACTTTCTCAGGCTCTTTCAAATGGAAGCCGATCCCCCTTCGCCCTTCGCCGTCTTCTATAGCGGATTTGGCCTTGCACCGCTGTTGCGAGAGGGCATTAGCAGCAACAAGAGGTATTTGGAAAACGTCCATACCTTGGAAACTGAAAAAAATGGCAGATATTCTGTTTTTAAAAGTGACAAAAACAGTCAAACGAATAAGTTTTTCAAAAGTTTTAAAAACGCTGGTGAAAAACGTGTTTTCCCAAAAGACGGTAAAAAACCATCATACGGTAAATACCGTCCAACCCTACAACCCTGCGTTTCATGGACCCTCAGCTGGCTGTGCGGTGCTGTGTCAAAAAAAATGTACTTTGGCTCTGTGGCACGCGATGGGCGAATCGATCGACCGCCATGTTGCTGGTAGTTAAATCGAGCGATGGCAACTGCATTTTTGTTCCGGCATTGGGCAGTCTATCTAGTTTTTCTTCTATACCGATATATATTTTCATCATAATCTTCAGTTCTCAGCAAAAGCTGGTACTCATTAAAATAATCATATTTTATTGAAATCAAATTCATTATTCGTGAATCAAAACAGTCAAAATCTCAGTTATGTCCTCACGGCGAGGACACCGTGCGACTAGCACCGAGGACTAGCTTGGCCAATTCGTGGGAGAGTGAACAACTCTCTCTGCTGAGGAACCGTGGATGCTCATGGGAGCGGGTACACATAAAATCTGCCGTCTCCAATGTTCTCCATGTTGAAACGATACCTCTGGGGGTACCAGTCCAGATGGTAGGTCTCTCATCTGGAATGATTTCAAAATTAGAAGACCCTTGAGCTAAATTGGACTTTCTCGAGCTCATTCGAATGGAAGCCTCTCGCTGTCTTCTATAGCGGATTTGGTCCTGCTCCGCGGTTGCGAGAGGAAACAATAACAGGAATTTGGAAAATGTCCATATCTTGAAAATTGAAAAACTGGCAGATAATCTGTTTTTAAAAGCGACTAAAACAGTCGAACTAATGAGTTCTTTCAAAAGTGGTAAAAACGCTGGTTAAAAACAGGTTTTTCCAAAAACGGTAAAAACCATCAAACGGTAAATAGACTCCAACCCTGCATTTCATGGACCCTCAGCTGGCTGTGCGGTGCTGTGTCAAAAAAAAAATATTCTTTCGCTCTGTGGCATGCGATGGGCGATTCGATCGACCGCCATGTTGCTGGTAGTTAAATCGAGCGATGGCAACTGCTGCATTTTTTTCGGCATTGGGCAGTCTACCTAGTTTTTTTTTTTTTTTTTTTTTTTTTTTCTATACCGATATATATTTTCATCATAATCTCCAGTTCTCAGCAAATGCTGGTACTCATTAAAATAATCATGAGATTAATTTTACAAATAAGAGATCATTTTTACGGGAAATGTGATGTGCTCAGTAGAAAAGAATTCTCGCGTCACTATGTCCTCTTTAAGTATTTTATTGAAATCAAATTCATTATTCGTGAATCAAAACAGTCAAAATCTCAGTTATGTCCTCACGGCGAGCACACCGTGCGTTAAAGGGTATTTTAGAGTGTACTGCAACTTATAAAGAATCATTCTGAATTTTTTCGAATCTCTTACAATTAGTGTATTTTGTGTATTCTGGGCCGTCTTGATTCCCTCTATCAATCCTTGTATCCCCCCCCCAAGTGTTACGAATCAACCTGTATTACATATACAGGGTTGTTGTTGTTGTTGTGTCCAGGGATAGAAGATTACACTATCCCCGGAAGATGGGTGCCATTGCCCCACTCCCCCGAAGGCGTTGGACTTCTGCGTTGGTCCCTAATTTTGAAGCCATTCCAGAGGAGGGGCCAGCCCCACTGAAATCGTCACCCCCCAGAGGTATCGTTTAACAACTTGGAGGACATAGGGGAGCCACGACGGATTTTACGTGCACCCGCTCCCATGAGCGTTCACGGTCCCACAGCAGTCGAGCCGAGAGAGGAGTTAACCCTCCCAAGCACTGGCCAAGCCGGATGCTGCTTCACTTGCCGTGTTCTTGTGGGGACCATATACGGCGTGATCCATTTAAAAGAGAAAACGTTTGTTTTTCTTAGTGCCCTCAAATCTAGCGGATGTGGCAATTATTCTATCTCTGATGTTTAATTGTTTCAGCCTTGTTTAAAAGTGTGGCAGACAATTTGCAACACTCTGTTGGACTGTTACAACTTTATATATGTGAGGTAAAACAGACATAAAGACACATAACGCTACTTAATCTTGTGATCATTTTAATTTTGAAAAACAAAATTTAATTCAATTCTTTTACGTTATCGTTCGTTACAGAAAGTGTTGAAAATGTTTGTCACCATTTTGAATTCAAACCGGAAAACAACTGGTTTTCCTGGAGATGTTTGGCAAACATCGATGAATTAAAACAAACCATAACTGATGAAATCTTGTCAATAGCATCCACAAATGCTGACAAGAGTATCAAAATTTCGGTTCGACGTGTTCATGTTCGTATTCAAAATAGAGGAAAACATTTTCAACATTTGCTGTAAATAATGATAATGTTAAAAATCTGAATTAAATTATGTTTTTCAAAATTGAAATTATCAAAGGATTAAGTTATTATTAAGTAACCTTGTGCGTCTTACTTCACAGATAAAGTTGTAACTGTCCAAAAGTGTTGTAAAGGATCTCCCACACTTAAAGGAGATTCAAACAATAGTACTTCAGTGAGAATAATTGCCATATACGTCAGATTTAAGGGTCATAACAGCGGTTCTCAACCTTTTAACGTCACGCCCCCCCAACAAAGGCTGATTTACGGTGGCGCCCCACCCCCTCATATTTTTCAGCATACATTCAGTTTTTTAATCTTTAACAATGAACATTGAGTTTAATTTTCTACAAAATAATGTTATCACTAAAGTTGGAATGAACATTTTAAGCGAAAATCAGGCGCGGATCCAAGGGGAGGGCGGTGGGGGCGATCGCCCCCTCCTGGGCGAAGTCCAAAAATCTGTTATAATCCGTTAAAATATATTATGAAAGTATAATGAAAATTATGGAGCCTTTTTCTAAGGGGTGTATGGCGGGTACTACTCCCTGTCCTTTTTAATCATCGCTCATATATAGATTTTATCAATAAAATAATCAATTACTTTAATTGGTATAATTGATTCAGTTAATTAATTATAAAATGATTTTGTGCATCCTACCCCCCCTGTTTCAGGTACAAAATCGCCCCCTCCATGAGTAATTTCTGGATCCGCCCCTGGTGAAAATGCATTTATTTTTGAGTAAAAATTAGAATAAATAAGAATATTTTTTTAAAACATGCATCACTACTTGCTCTTTGGTTTTTCTCGCACCCCCTACTGCAAACGCTCTGCGCCCCCCTTGGGGGTCGCGCCCCACAGGTTGAGAAACGCTGGGTTATAAAAAACACCGTCGGGTACTCTTTTAATTCTTTAGAGTATAGTGGTGTGAAAAACATACCACATATTCAAGCTCTTTTTAAGTTAATACATGCTAGTATAATTTGACTACCAATTGTTACTTAACCACTTTACCATTGTCACTGTATCGGTAATTGCTAAAAAAAAATATTATTTTCATTTTCAATGGCATTATTTGCTTTGTAAATATGAATAATTTTGTGTTGCAGATAAAACAATGTTTTGTGCATTAAAGAGTTAAATTGTCACCCTCTGTATAAATCTCTGTTGGAAGTAATATCCGGGGATTTTCGAATGGCTCATATCTATTGTAGTGTGGCATTTTTACTTTCCGAACATGTACCATGTAAGGAAAGTATTGTAATCATGAACAAATTCGACTTCGAGATTTTGGTGTATGGACACGTTTTGAGGTCTTCTGAATTCATTTATGCTATTTTTACGAGATGTATGTATGTGTGTGTGTGTGTGTGTGAGTGAGTGAACACGATAGCTCCTAAACGGGACATTCGATTGAGCTCAAATTGGGTATACAGGGCTCCGACAAATATTTCTTTTACATTATGGCCTATGGGGGGGAAATTCTTGAAAGTGCGCTAGCGTTTAAACGGTACATTCGATTGAGCTCAAATTGGGTATACATGTTATAAACCACCATCGTAAGACCGGTGTTGATTTTGATGTGTATAGGACTTACAGTTTTTCTACAGGGCTACGACAAAGCTTTTTTTTACATTATGGCCTATGTGGGGGGGGGGGGGGGATTCTTTAAATTGCGGTAGCGTTTTAAACGGCGCATTCGATTGAGCTTCAATTTGCTACATGTGTTTGAAGTATTCATCGATTAAAATTGATTTAAATGCTTGGTAATGATCTTAATCGTAAGTGTTCAGAAAGCCGAGTGGACTCACTCCAGATTTTTTTTTTTTTTTTTAATAAAAACATCTGGCAATGGGCTTTCCCCCCAGACCCTACAGAGACAACTGCCTCACACGGTACGAGGGTGGCTACGTGCAAACCCCCAAAGAATGTCCGAATATTAACCTAAATTTCTTGCGCAAGCCCCCAATTACGGGGCTGGGGTCTTCTGACGTGCGCAAGCTGCTTTCTCCCCAGATCTCTCCCCCTGACCTCGCATCCCTTATCCGATCCCTTATAAGGGGGTCCTTCGCTTCTAAAGGGGGCCCCTGCATAAGAGCCTCCTCTTTCGCTTCAGAAGATGTTGCCCAAGACTTACATATACATAGAAGGACTGTGTGCCGATGGTGGGGCCTCCTGGGGTAAGTAAAATATCGAAGCACCCCTCTCGTCCCCCCGGAGTACGAGATAGGAGGGATGATGTCATCGTTGTTTCGAAACCTAAATTTCGCAAGAGCGATAAATGAGTTCAAACGAATGGGGGGGGGCCTCTCGAGAAAAAAAAAGTGCGCTGTTGTAAAGCCGGGGGAATTCGTTTTCGAATTTTCTTGTCTCTCGGTGAATTTGGTAGTTTTGTGTCGGTTACGTTTATTTTATTTTATTTTATTTTTTAGGAGAGAGGAGAGAAAATTTAGAATTCTATGGTATGGAATTCCTGTGAATTACAGAATTCTTTGCGTGTATATTGTGCGGTAGAGATCAGTTCGGGCTCATTTGCTAAAGCCCAGGCCCGAAATTTCAGCTCCACTGATCAGAAGCGTAGCCAGGCATTTTTTTCGGAGATGGCTGAGAATTCAAAAACCGGAATCCAATATAACTTATAAAAATCCCTGTATGTTTTTTTTTTTTTGTTTTTTTTTTTTTTTTTTTGTTGGGGGAGGGGGGGGGGGATGCTTTCTTTATTTTGCCTAAAACTGTTCTCAAACAAAGAAAATTTTTAAAACATAAATCGAGTTTAAAATCTTAGCATTTGTAAAAACATTCAACAGGGGAAAAAAAAAATTAAAATTTGCCTTAAATCCGTGGCTGAACCTCAAATTTCTCGAGGGGAACTTTCAAATATACAAAGGGGATATCAAGGGGAACTTAAAAAATTTATCCACGAATACGTAAAATTTTTCATATATATTAAGTTTCCTCATTTCGGGGGTGGCTGCAGCCCCATCAGCCACCCCCTGGCTACGCCCCTGCCATTGAGCTAACTCCATTGACAGAATATCATAAATTTTTCTGTTTTTACAAATTCAAGACAAACATAATAGCAGACTCTTAAAGCACTTTCTAATTCTTTATATTCAATAAGTTAGTCAAATAATAATAATTAGTTTATTTCTCCCACGAATCACTTTTTAAAATCTGTTTACAAGGAGTATGTTCGATAAAAGAAAAAAAATTCTCCGAAGCCCGAACACAATTGTGAATTACAGCGGCCGAGCCCTGTTCGGGCCCGTCTCATCTCAGAATAAAGGGGCCCCGATCGAAGTTGGACTTCGTACTATTGGGGCTCATTAAAATTGGAAGCCGCCCCCTTCCGCTCATCACCGTAATATATGGACAATCTGGCACCGCTCCCCAGTCAGAGCCTTATCCTCGCATGGGCAAATCGGGACTTTGCCCAGGGCCCCGGACTCGAAAGGCCCCCCTCAATTTCAAATGTTGTTCTGAAATATTCTTTTTCGTATCAAAATTTTATGAAATATCTTACATGGGGCCCTCAAATCCATCAATGATATAGGGGCTCCTGTAGGTCATAATCGGGCCCTGTCCGCGATTGCCAGTGGGCCTTAGAAACAACTACATATGTTGTGCTCAGGCAAACCTACATTCCCATAAGAGGTGTATATCTGTCTAGGGCGTAGGACTTTTTAATGAGTTCTGATGTGGATTCCCGTTATATCTGGAGGAAACAACCCAAAACTCCACACCGCTAGACCGACACGCGCGCGATAGGCGAGAGAACCTTGCACCTTCATATGTCAGCCATCTACCATGTTATCAAGGCCTCCTCCACTCGGCCATATGCTGAGGCCAATAAATGATCATGCGTAACAAAATTTGAACAATATTAGCTCAAACACGTTTAGCGAATTTCGTAGTTTCGTGTTGGTTAGGTTTGGCTGTTCTTCGAAAAAAAAGAACTCTGTTTTTAGTGTTGGTACACAAATTGAAATAAACTAATAGCACCATGGTCTCCAAAAAATTCCAGATGGTTCTTCATAAGCTGTTTTACACACTACGATAAGCGCAAACGCTGTGGCTTTTGTGAAATTTTCAGAAAAAATTCTTAAACATGGATTTGAGCTGCAAGATTTTTCGAAGAGTGACACGCTTTGCGAAAATTTCCGATTTTTAAGAATTTTTTCTAAAAGTATTGAAACTGATACAGTTTGGCCGGTCTTCGCAGTATGTAATATAGCTTGTAAAGAAACAGTTTCAAAATTTTGAAGTGCCTGGCATAATTAGTTTATTTGTAATTATGTACCAAAATCACATGATTTTTTCGTATAACACCGTTAAAAATGTATTGTTTTGTTGTTGTTGTTGTTGTTAGGTTGGGGTAAAGAAAAGGCCGAGCTCAATGAGTATGTGTGGTGCTACGGCAAACTTGCATGAGGGGATATCTGGCTTGGGGAGGTGCTTTGGCTAGAGGACTTTTTAAGAGGTTCTAATGCGTATTTGCGTTGCAACAGGAGAAAACCGTCCAAACCTCCACACCGCGACACCCACACATCGACACCCGCGCGGTAAGCTAGAACCCTGAACCTACCCACCTCACCCATCTACCATGTTCGGTGCCATGTCTACGCGGCTATGGTGGGGCCCTCGGTCAGTATGTGTAACAAAATTTGGCCAATATTTGCTCTAACGCGTTTTAAAACTTTTTTTTTTAATCTTCTAATAAGCTCGCTCCACTGCACAAATTTTAAGACAGGTATGATGCTTATTACACTGCTGGCCATCGTAAATGCAACACCCTGAAGGAAGCATGCAAATAATATGAAATTTACAACATGCATTAGCTGAGGTGAGATATGCAAATGATTAGAATTTCAGCGCAGACGCACATCAAGCGCGCCTGTGGCGCCACCTCAAAGCGCTATTTAAGGCTTGGAGATTTCGACGGTTTCAAGTACAGCAATTGTGTTTTTCTTGCTTTTTTTTCAAAAAAACGATAAATTATGCCTCGTAGGAAACAACGATCATCTTTTGATCAAGTATCCGAGTTTGACAGAGGAAGGATAGTGGCATACCGAGATTGTGGGTTATCTTTCAGGGAAATCGGTCGTCGTATTGGACGAAACCAAACAACTGTGATGCGGATATGTGATCGTTGGGTGCAGGAGGGTACGACGGACAGACGTGATCGACCGCATCGACCTCAGTGCACCACGTCACGTGATGACAGGCAGATTGTACGCATGGCAGTGACGGACCGCTCAGTCACATCACGAACCATATCACAGCAGATTCAGTCTGTAACGCATCATCCAGTGTCTGCGCGTACCATTCGACGTCGTTTACAGCAGAATGGTCTGTCCGCAAGACGTCCGTTGCTTTGTCTACCTCTGACGCGGAACCACAGACGTCTCCGCCGCCAATGGTGCGATGAAAGAAGGATGTGGACGACAGAATGGAATGAAATTCTCTTTACTGACGAGTCACGCTTCTGTATGCAACACCACGACGGTCGGATTCGAGTCTGGAGACACCGTGGAGAGAGGATGCTGAACAGCTGCATTATGCACCGTCACACTGGTCCTGCACCGGGTATTATGGTATGGGGCGGTATCGGATATCTCTCTCGCACTCCTCTAGTACGCATTGCCGGTACTTTAACCAGCCAGCGCTACATCTCCGAGGTGTTGGAGCCAGTTGTCCTTTCTTACCTTCAGGGCTTGCCAACAGCCATATTTCAGCAGGATAATGCACGGCCACACGTGGCACGCATTGTCCAAGGGTTCTTCGTCAATCACCAGATTGAATTGCTTCCCTGGCCGGCGCGCTCTCCGGATCTTTCGCCGATAGAAAACATGTGGTCCATGGTTGCTCAACGACTGACCCAGAGTTCATCCCCAGCTGTCACACCAGATCAACTTTGGCAACGTGTGGAAGCTGCTTGGTCTGCTGTACCCCAAGAACACATTCAAAGTCTCTTTGAATCAATGCCGAGGCGTGTGGCAGCTGTGATCTCCAACAACGGCGGCTACTCTGGGTACTGATTTTGGCAGGAACCACGCTTCATAGAATGCTGTAAATTTAATCATTTGTTAGTTGGTCAACATGTTATCTACACAATAAATTTTGTTGTGATATCTCTTGTTTTTCTTGGTGTTGCAATTTGGGTGGCCAGCAGTGTAGATTTTTTTCCCTGTAAATTTTGCGACAAATTTCACATTTCTTAGAATTTTTCGAAAATTTTTGGAATAAATGTGAAATTTTTATTACTTTTTTTTTAACTATAAATCTTGACACTGTGGTATTTTTTACTTATCTTCAAACGAATTTTAAGATGAATGAGATATTTTTTACATCTTCGCCTTCTCGTCAAACATTTTAAGGCAAGTGTGATATTTAAGCTTTCCTCCACCCCCACCCCCATAAATTTTACTTAATATACTGAAATTTCCAAAGCTTTCTCCTGCGGATTTTGGGGGGGGGGGGGGGGAAAGTGATATTTTTCTTAGAATCTTTATTCCCACAAATTTTGGGGCAAATGTGATATTTGTTACTTTTCCTTTTCTACCATTTTTAGGCGCTGAAGTGTCTGTTAAATTTATTCCCAGAAATTTAGTGATGAATATGATATTTACTAAAGATTTTTTCACAATGTGATATTCCATGGATTTTTTTTTTTTTTTTTCTGACAAATTTTGTGACAAGTGTGATACCTAGTAAATCTTTTCTCACAAATTTTACAACAAATGCGACATTTCCTTGCCTTCAGGGTTCGTACAAGTCCTTAAATTGCTAAAATTCCGAACTCCTAAATATTATCAAAACTATTTGAGATACTCGTCAAAAAAAATTTCCACATTTTATAAAAAAAACGGGACCACTTTTAAAATACTTTAGAAAAAAGGTGTTTTCAGCGATTGTTAACCCATTTATGCCTAGAGTCCCTTTTTTGGGACGGCATTTTCGCTATTAGTCGAAAACGTTATTTATTTTTCCTAGCCTTTATTCATGAGTATTGAGCCTCAACTCTACAAAATATTTTAACATGACGAAGTAGTATGTTGATATTTAAATTTTTATGCATAATGATTTTAAAAGAAATCATCCCTTGTTCAAGAAGTTGACATCAGAAATTTATCTATTATTTCTGTTATCAGTAAAAGTCGAAGAAAGTCGAAAAAATATCCAGGCACAAATGGGTTAAATTTCAAATCAATAATAAAAATATCCATTGTTTTGGCCAAATTTATCATGGCAATTGCCAGACACCTTCTATACGGTTAATTATTTTGCTGCTTTTAGCTGTGTGTAGTGTTTGGGTCATGGATTTTCTGAAGTGGTTCAAAAACACAAAACTACTACTATTATTTTAAGTTCCTTAAGGTTTATCCTCTCAAAATATTCTTTCGGTGTTTTTCATCGAATCTCAATGTAAAAATTATTAATAGAATGTAGTAAATATTTTTAAAATACGGCATTTTGAGAGGCAAATACTCTAAGAAAAGATATGCAAATTGTAAAACACTTCCGTCCCCCTAACCCGACAACAATACATTCGGTCAGCCCCCAGAACTAGTTTCAAAGCCCTACCTAGAATTTCATCTTGTTTAGGCCCTGTTAGGAGGGCCTTGTTAACCCTTTGAAGCGCAAACCTTTCCCAATGCTGAAAAAAGGGCAGCTGTTGCCATCGCTCGACTTAACTATCAGCAAGATGGCCGACGATCGAAACGTTCATCGCGTGCCACAGATCTAGAGACCCTTTTTTGACGGCAGCTGGTTGTGCCGGCACAGCCAGCTGCTTCAAAAAAGGGTCTCTAGATCTGTGGCACGCGATGAACGTTTCGATCGTCCGCCATCTTACTGGTAGTGAAGTCGAGCGATGACAACGGCTACCCTTTTTTCAGCATTGGGCAATCTATCCAGCTGTTCTCGCATTCTTCCATTTTTCAGCAGATGTCAGTGCTGTTAAAAATAATCGTGACCATTTTTTACGGGAAATGACGTGCTAAAAAGTAAAGGATTCTCTTGGAGCTATGTCACCCGCAACTATTTTTATAGAAATCAAATCTTTCTTCGTGACTGCCAACATTCAAAACGTCGGAGTTTGGTGTTCCCAAAGCGGGAACGCTGCGCGTTAAAGGGTTAACCTCTAAAGTTAGGAGAAGCTCAATCTCATATCGGGGCCCCTCCACTTTTTGTTACAGGAAAGTTTTCCAAATTTTACACAAATTGAAACAAACAAACAACAACAAAAAAAAAAAACTACAATTCGGAACAGCATGTTTCAGGTTGAAGTTCATTCTTTCCCCTTCTCACGTGCATTGCCATGTAAAAATATTGTACAGCTGCGGGAAAAAAAAAATGCCCACTTGTAAATTTTTCGGCCGTCGTTCGTCGCACAGCAAAGTTACAGATACCAATCATTTACGACTGACGCACACTTTAATTTGCTATGCATAAAAATTGCATAAGGGGCCATCTACATATTAAAATTCGCACCAACTTTTTTTTTCTCAATAGCAACCCCTAGATTTCACTTCATATTTCAAAAATTTAGCTCATTTTAACCCCGGGCACTAATTTTCAATAAATTTGGACAGAAAATGAGTGCGTTATGAGCACCCAAAATCCCCCTCCCTCTATGTTAAAATATTTTTTCATACTTCAATTCATATCTATATAAATAAATACTTTTACTTTTGTAGACTTTTGTCTGTACATTTCTTGGAATTCAAAAATTTTGTGATTTCTATCCGTTTCAAGCACCCGGGAATCCGATGCGACCCTCAAAAAAAAGTTTGTCTGTCTGTCATTCTGTCATTCTGTCGTTCTGTCATTCTGTCCGTGACGCTTTTTTTTTTTGTTTAAGCATCACGTAAAAACGACTGAAGCGAATGATATGAAATTGAGTGACATGATGGGTGGTCACTTAACTTAAAACATAGGCGTCAAACTTTTAAAAAATCTTGATTGGATTTTGAGATTACACCCCAACAGAGGTAGGAACAATCGGCCACTATAAAGTTTGGATGATCGTGGCCTTGTCAGGTAACAGGTGGCAAAGGTGTATAAAATTGCCGAAAATTTCGTCATTTCATAAAGCTTCATTTTTTTATAGGTTCTTCTTCGCAGTACTAGAAATCACTTTATCCCTTGCCAGACACTTTTCCATCGTGGCAAACCCCCGCCAGACAATCTCAAAGTCATGGAAAACGGTTGTGTTCGTAAACTCCCGCGCCGAAGTACGTCAAGCTGTCACAAAGTGTCAAGCACATTTTATACTGCTACTTCTGAACTTTCTTACGCGCGAACTTTCTTGCAGCGAGCTCGTAACAGAATTACGTTTTTCAAGTGGCCGATTGTTCCGATTGTTCATAGTGGCCGATTGTTCCTACCTCTATTGGGGAATATGCGCAGAGAAAGTTTCAGCTTTTATACTATGACGAAGGTCTGGCGGTCGCTGGCTCTTGCTCTATAAGGAGTTTCTTTTATTATTGTTTTGAAACTAACTGTAAAGATTCACCGTCTGAAGACCTGTGTTTGCATTTTTTTTTTTTTTTTTTTTTTTTTTTAGTTTTGTATTTTTGCGAAGCCTTGTTTATTCATTAACAATTCCAACACAGGTAGTTTGATTCACAGTATAAGTAACTGTGAAATGCAGGGCTGAAAAAAAAACCCGCTGATATCTGACCTCAAAAAGGCGAAATGCTGTTTTGATATGACGTCACTTAAAGGACAAACATCTGTGCATCCTTTTGTAAAAACTAAGGTGGCCATACGTCCCCAATTTCTGTGTTCTTCTGCGATTTGTCCTCGAAAAGTAAAGAAGCAATTGAGGACAATTTTTAATTATTACATTGTTCTTTAATTAGATTAGTGTTAATTATTTCCTTCATTGTAAAATGTCCCCAAATATTTTTCGGAACTGGGGACATGTCCTCAATTTTACTTTTGAATATATGGTCACCTTACAAACTTTTCTGTAATATTTACAACAGCAAACGTATTTGTACGTAGGTTTTATGCAGATTGCAAACATGCAAATAGCTCATCCTCACTACCACCTAGTATTATTATTCAAAGTGGCGTATATTTTGGCGGGACTTCATTAGGAATGGGAATGCTTTGTCCTCCAAGTTCGTTGCTGGATTTCATAAACTCCATTTCTATTTCTGCGAAAACAAAACAAACCTGCAGTTTCTCTTTAGTGTGTAACATTTCTATATTTTTGATAGGAAGATAAAATAACCAACCCATTATCAAAAGTTGAAAAATGTGGAAAAAGAATGGAGTCTGGTAAGTTGATTCACACGGGTTGATCCAGTTCTTCCGTAAATTACCTTTCACATTTGAATGCTGTTTTTGAGCATTTTTATTAATACCAAAGACAAGTAAATCCCCTCAGATTGAGTTTTTGGTGATTTTAAAACAGATTTTCTTAAATTTTATGTACATTTTTTTGTTTACCCATGTAGCCACAAAGGTAATTTAACAATATTTACATTCATTATTTACTATTAATATATGGCATCCGATTGTTTGGCTAGCAGAAAAACAACAACATAAAAAAATGGGTATGTTTGAAATTGTCTACCGGAAACTAACTTTCCCTCCTCCTCAGGAGGTTGTAGTTGAACCCAGGGACTTGTGTGTCACGTGATATATTGACGCAATGCCCATACTTCTACAGGGTGGGTGTTTTCAGTGGGTGGTAGGGTGTCCTTGTGAAATAAATATTGAGCTCTCCTGCAAGGTATGTACCTTTTAAACATACAGTGTTTACAGTTTCTGTTTCGGTGTTTACTGTGTCTATGATTCTAGCTTTTAATTTAAGTTAAAATCCTGTATAATTTCCGGCAATCTGATAAGATTTTTATTTCTGTCTTCACCGTACGCAAAAACTCGCCTAAAATCGTTGATCAACGAGTTGCGGTTTTCCACTCTCAACTCGAATTTCACTTGCTGTCTATGCGTTTCCAAGAGGGTGGAGTTTTTTTTTCTTGATGACCATATGCTGGAGCACACACTTGTGGTTTTAAGCAATCACGTGCGATGTTAAGTGGGGAAAATCTTAACATGTAAACAAATAAGGAGTAACGTGGTTAGGCGAAAATCAATTAGTCATTAGCTCGTGTTGTGTGGTTGAAATGACAAGTAAATCAAAAAACGCGATGTCTGTCAGTGTTTGCTATTATTCCTTTTTTAACTTTTTGAACGTCCTGGAGGTGTAAATACGATGTATTTATCATTCATATTATTGTACTGTTAGAAACTTAATAATGCTGAAGTACAACCAAATATATTTGACATTGAATTATATTGAAAAATTTTATTTATGTGTTTTCTAGCCGGCCGGTTTAATGCATAATTTCTTGTTTGATATGTTGTAAAAAAGTCATGATAGTAATTATGGGTTATATTCAAGTGGAAAGTTTTGTAATTTATAATTAGTTATAAGTAATAGCTATCTCTTTATTAAAACTAATTTGCATAATCTGTCAAATTAAAAGTAGAATGTTTTAGCATGAGCAAATTTAGCTTAAAATTTACCCTGCAGTGCAGATTTTTAAAATATTCACTATATGAATGCATAGCAGGCATCAGGCGCGTAGCCAGGAAAATTTTTCGGGGGGGGATATGCACCTGACAAATTTTTGCGGGGGGGGGGGAGATATGAACTTATATGTGTATAAATAGATGGAATTTCATCACTAATCCAAACATTTCGGGGGGATATATCCCGATATCCCCCCCCCCCCTGGCTACGCCCCTGGCAGGCATGGGCGCCCATTTGAATTTTTCTAGGGGGGGGGGCAAACTCCAAAAAAATTACTAGAGGGGGGGGCAAATTTCAAACTTTTAACAAATTTAGTTACGGTTTTGCCATTTGTATACATCATGAGACATTAACGTAAAACTCTAGGGGGGTGCATGTGCCTATTAAATCGTAATTATTTTCAGTGTACTTCATCTAAACTTCATTTGTAACAGATATAACACTGCAACAATTGTAAAGTTTCGAGATTTCTAGCCAAATATTTGAGATATCATCAAGCTCACTTCAGTTTTAAAGACTGGTTTTTGACACTTAATTTGGCGATATTTCACCAAAAGCCATCAAGCTTGAGATAGAGTGCAAGATTTCGGTCATAGCCGAAACAGTGATTGACCACAAATATTTGATGAATTGAAGATATCCATAGACCTTAATGTATACTATACAAGTCTTTTGGGTGACCCTGTAAATAAATTACCCAGCCAATTGCAATAAAAAACAGAAAAGATAAATCATGCATGCATAACCAGGGTTGGCATGGTTTAAATTAAATGGTTTTCTTCTCAAAAGAACCAATTGGTTTTTTTTTTAAAGAATAATTTAAAATTCCGAACACTACAGATAGAATACTTCTGATATCTTTTAAAATTATCCTTATAAGTTTTTATATCAATCTAATAGATACCTTATTGTTTTATTAAAAATTAATTAAACTTATGCACTGCATTTTTAATTTGTTTCTAAAATAGAGGTTTTGTGTTTTAACAACTTATTTTTAAACCTTAAAAATATCATTTTAAACAACTTGTCACCATTATTACTGATGAATCTAAGTGCAAGATTCCATGTAAAATGTAGTAAACAATTAATATTGTATTATATTATGTACTAAATATAAAAAATAGTCTGTCTAAATAAAATTTTAAAATTGAATGATTTCAATGTCCACATAAGTATAGCAACAATTGTTTATTTACTTTGTTTTAATTACTCTTAGAAGGAATATTAATTGTTATTCGAACATTTTACAAATAATTTTATTTAAAAATATGTAACAGGTAATTATAAAAGAATTTTTTTAAACCCAAAAAAACTTGGTTTAAACAAAACAACAACAAAAAAAGTTTTTTTTAAATAAATTGGGTCTTTTCCAACCCTGTGCATAACAAAACACTAACCAACACAACAATATGTTATGCTAAATTTGGTGATGAATTGTATTTAAAGTGGAAGAGATTTTAGAGATAATCTTAAAAAAAGCTGTATATCGCTATATATAATTTTGTAAGAACCTGTTAAAGGGCTTAAAAAGTTATTTCCATCTTTTAACTAAGAGTGAACCAAACTTGGAGGAATTTGTGATCTGGCAGTCTAAAATGAATGTTCAATGTGCTAAGGAATCAAAGCTTGCAGTATTGTTGTGCATAAATGGGTTATTAGAATGTGCGATACAATTTTACAAAATTGCCGTACCTTATTGCTTAGCTGCCCAGTGCTCTGATTTTGCCAGAGTTGCTCCAATATTTTTAATTTGCTCCAAAAATCCGATAATTAAGGAAAATCTACAATTTTTCAAAATTTATTTTTGAAGGCAGGACTTCAATCTTTCTTCATCCTTCTTGTAGATTATTATCTTTAACTAAGAATTCCTTTATTGAAGTCTCCTATTCCTAATGATTAAAAATTAACCCTTATTTTATACTTTTATGTATTTATATTTTTATTAATTAATATATTTAAATTCACTTATGGTTTTATGTAAGTTGCAATTGATTTTTATAAACATCTCTTGTTTACTTAGATTACTAACCTCACATACATGGCGAATTTTGTATATTTAGCTTTAGTAGCTTTGACTAGGCAAAATATCAACTACTATAAAGCATTACTTTTTGGTCTCCCAAAACTTCCATAGAGTCCTTCAAATACCTCAGATAAACTGAAAACAAAGGAATGTAAAAGTGCAACATTAAAAAAATTAAAATGTCTCTTCACGAACTGTAGTATGCATTGTCACAAAAAATGTATACCATAAAATCCCGATTATAAAGCCCCTTTCTGCATGGGAGGGGGGGGGACTTATAATCGGGAGAAGCCCTTATAATGACCCCCCTCAACCATCTCCTGATGATAACGTCGCAGCTACTGTTCATGGTGACGTCACAATTCGTAGCAGTGTCCGTCTCCGGGAATGCATTTCGTCCTCTTTCCAAACAAATGGGGGTGGTGGTAGTGGGGGGGATGTCTTATAATCGGGATTTTACGGCATAGGTATATATACAGGGTGGTTATTAATTAACGGGAGGTTTCAGAGCCCTCTGGGGAGTAAAGTATTGGATGAAACCTAACCAAATTTGATGAGCATGCATAGTAGACCATGGGATTTTGATTTCCAAAAAAAAAAAAAAAAATAAAGTTCCAAAATTTGCCACTGGGGCAATTTTGGTGCTGCAAAAGTGTATTAGCGTAAATATTGAATGGTTATAATAAAAACATATAAAACATTATTTAATACGGCGGATTTATTAGTTAAAGTTTTTTATTTGGGAATACCTTATTCCCCCGTACACGATATATATTTCGGTTACACACATAACCATCATCAGTCGTTTCTGTATCTCACACTAATGGCGGCTTCCTTTTTATCTCTTCGTTCTTCTTCTGGAAATTTCGATGAATGACGTCATCCCATGATTGGTCGATTGTATCGATGAATGACATCATCCCATGATTGGTCGATTGTATCGATGAATGACGTCATCCCATGATTGGTCGATTGTATACAATATACAATCGACCAATCATGGGATGACGTCATTCATCGAAATTTCCAGAAGAAGAACGAAGAGATAAAAAGGAAGCCGCCATTAGTGTGAGATACAGAAACGACTGATGATGGTTATGTGTGTAACCGAAATATATATCGTGTACGGGGGAATAAGGTATTCCCAAATAAAAAACTTCAATTGAATGGTTAATTGGCAATCAATACAGCAAACATCAATTTTACTTACAAATTTGGCGCAATATGCAAACCATTGGTAAATTCCAAGAACTGCAAATGATGCACGACATTTTCTACTGCCGCTCGCAGCATATCAGAGTTGATTTGCCTGACGTGCAATATAATTCGATCCTTTAACGTTGCGATATCGGAGACATGTCCTTGATAAACAACCCCTTTAAGAAATCCCCATAAACAAAAATCGCAAGGATTGAGATCGGGGGACCTATGGGGCACTTTTGCAGTGCTATAATTGCCCCAGTGGCAAATTTTGGAACACTTTTTTTTTTTTTTTTAATCCAAATCCCATGGTCTGCTAGCATGCTCATCAAATTTGGTTAGGTTTCGTTCAATACTTTACTCGCTAGAGGGCTCTGAACACCTCACGTTAATTAATAACCACCCTGTATATACTCAGTTAAAGAAATTATGAAGAAAAAATTTTCTACATAGGCAGTATTTTGCATAATTCGATCATACATCAAAACATTTTGTAATACGGTTGATGGTATAATTAAGAATGTTTTCAGAAATTTTCATGAATGTTTATTCATTTTCACAATTTCATGTTTATTGCTTATTATAGTATAAGTATTGTAAGAACTTGAGCTGATACTCCATCAAGTGCCTGGAACAGCTTTAGTATTGTCCACCACACCATTCTTGGCGCAGTTTGTTTTTTGTCAAACCTGTGCCAAGTACTGTCTTTTGTAAAAGGTTTACCTTTCAGATTCTTGACGCAACTGCTGAGTTTCAGAACGGTGGACATCTTGTTTCTAGACACAAAAAAAATTATACTTTCATCTATAGGCATTATAATAATAATTACTGTGATATTATTATTATCCGAGAACATGTAAAAGTAAATGCATGTCATATCCCATGGCTTCCTAATTTATTTATTTCTTTTTCGTTTAATTTTAAAATTATAACTTCCTCCCTTCTACAAAAGCATTTTTATAACAACGATATAAACAAAAAATGTCAGCATTCCTAGTCAGCACTAAACTCCCTAAAGCTTATAATTAAAATTCTCCCAATTGATATTCCTCATTATCTCAAAAAAGCTATTGCACAAATAAATTTTCCTATCGTAAAAGGCTTATTCAAAAAACTTTACTGCTTAAATTCTCAACGCAACTACGAGTTTAAAAAAGGCAGCCATCTTGTTTCCAAATGCAAAATTGTTGACAATAACAATATATTTAACCCTCTGAGCGTCTTAGAAATGGGCAAATAATGTAAAGTTGTTTTCACGGTAAAATTTTCAAGAGCCTTTAAAATTATTGAAAAAAAATTTTTTTGTTGTTAGGAACATTTGTAATTATTAAAAAATCAACGTCAAAATATGTACAACATTAAGATTAATTTTTTTCTTATAATACGTGAGAGTTATAAACAATTTAAATTGTAGATGCTTTGCAGTGAAAGCTGGAATGCAGTTGACGGGATTTTACGTCTCAGCCGCTTGAAGGGTTAAACAAAATTCCTCGTTAACTGATACATGAAGTATCTTATTTGCAACATCAAACTTTTCCACCAACTTGAAAACTCAAAAATGAAAAACCTAATCAAAAAACTTTTTTTAATTTCTCGATGCAAGTCCCGATTACAAACCGCAGTCATTTTGTTTCTAGACCCAAAATTGTCGACAATAACAACATATTTAAACATAGTCCCATGTGAACTCATACATAAAATATTTATTTGTAACTCTTGGCCTTCTCAAATGTTTCAACTAATTTGAAAAATCAAAACTCCTGCTCTTTATATTTCTTTAAAATCCACTAACTATCCCATCACAACACTAACTCTATTTTTTAATAATCCATTACAAAGCACATGTTTTACGGGGCTCACCCATACTCGAGATGCTACTTCCACCAATTTTCAAAGCAAAACGTTTAATTCCTGAAACTTACCGAATAGCGGATTCTGTAATCAACACTCGCTGATTGGCCAGTAGATCTCTATTAGTACGAGCTGGTGGCATAAAGATGAACTCATAAAACACTTTGGGTTGCCAAGTTTATCACCAGACTTGGTGACGTCTTGTGGCGAGAAATTAAGGTGGGTGATACTAAAGGCTACCCAAGCACCTTATCCTAAAGCTGGCAGTGATGAATTAAAAAGCTCATTCAGCCAGAAACAATGTTCACTTTAGCAGGGTGTCCACCAACGACTATTGCTACTAATTTGAGGATTAGGCTGCTTTTTTTATCAAAAAACATTCTTAGCACTCGGGTGCTATTTCTTTCAAGCACAGGATTTTGTCTATGCGACGTGCGGTGGTCCCTTTTCCGTTTGATTTATGTTTTCTCAAGAGTGATTTGATATTGCTAATGGAAACATGGACTATCCATTCAGATGATTTTCAAATACCAGGATTCACTTTGGTCGAACGGATGGACAGTGGTTTCCAAAACAGAAAGCCATCTGGAGTTGCTAACGGGAACATTTACTGTCCCTTCAGATGATTTTCAAATACCAGGATTCACTTAGGTCGAATGAAGAGACAGTGGTTTCCAAAACAGAAAGGCATTTGGAATTATGATTTTTTATAGAGGAAAACTTTATAGAAAGAATATGAAACACTTACTGGTGCCTACACGAGCCAGATCAAGGGTGTTCAAATGGTCATTGCATATATTCACGATAAAGTGAGATTTGCAGTTACATACGCTAGTCCTCAAATTTCTTATGAAGATAAATTAGATGCTGTATTTGAAACGTTACTGAAGGAGGATGATTGTAAGACTGTTTCAGTAGGAGATTTTAGCATAGAATTAAATTCCGATTTCATAACTGAAAGGATACTTTAGATTTTCCAATACGCAATCATCCAAAACATTTCACCACTCACTAGGGTCGATACAACAATGGATGCAATTTTCAGCAACAAAATTATGCGAACAGGAGTCTGTATAAGCACTTACAGTTCTCATTTTCCTCTATACGGCAGAATTGTTTGAATAGATTTTTTTAAAATCTGAAATTCTTCCAGCCAAGTGCGTATATAAACTCTGGAAGAATTTTATATATATATTTTTTTTTTTTTTTTTTTCATGCTATTTACAAGCTTTTGGCTACTTGTACCTTAACTCCAAATGACTAATTTTTAAAAAAAAATTTCAGTTTTTGTCATTTCCCTTTTCTTTTAAAAGTTGCTCTCGCTATTGGTCATTCATCAAGCATTCTAATAAATTTTTTTAATCGTGCTATCAGTGGCGGATCCAGAAAAAAATTCTGGAGGGGGCAAAAGAAATTTTTTGTCACATTTTCTTATAAAATCACTTAAATTTACAAATCAAGTCAATCTTCTATAGTATAAGCCTTATTCGTGAGGGGGGGTGCCCCTGTGCCCCCCCCCCCCCTCTGGATCTGCAATGCTTGCTGTAAAAAAGATCTGTTGTGATCGCCACTCGACTTTCTGACATTTGATATTTACCAAGCGTTTAAATAAATACATTCAACTCAATTTGATCTAGTGTTCAGGCGCTAGGGTACATAAAATGATTTTAGTGTGTAGGCTGCAATGTATAAGAATACTTTTTTATTGTCCTGTAAAGAACTGTAAGCTGTACACTCAATAAAATTTATGCAGTATGCCCTGTCAAAAAGCTATTAGGCTTGTACATACCAAACTGTATACATATTGTGGGTGACAAATAATATACATACCTAATTTGAATTTATTCGAATGCACCACTTTGACATTAGGTCATTTTAAATGGTTTGCATCTATGGACCATTTGTTTGTTTTGTTTTGCCAGGAGAGGACAGCTCGCGTCACTGAATGTGTCGCTTAGAGCTACATATACGTCCTTCCCGGACTTTTCCGCCACAATTTGGAACCTCATCAGAAGGTGGGGGACTTCTGAATATTGGCACCCCTCGGAAACTGCTAGTGACCGCCGAGAGGACTTTCGGAACCACGGATTTAGCGTGCACGTACACTGCATGTACACGGTGGTCTTTAGTGGTACGCCGGTATCGAACCCACAACCCTCTGGTTACGAGTCCAACGCCTTAACCACTGGGCTACCACGGCCCCCAAGAATTATGTTTTGAAATTCCAAGTCCCGTGGACAAACTATCGATTCTACACGCCAAAATCTATTCAGATCTTGTGACCTTGACCTTTTACTTACATGCCCAATTTGTGCTCAATTGAAAGCACTGTTTAGACGCTAGCGCACTTTCAAGAATTTCCTTCCATTGGCCTCAATATAAAAGAAATCTTTTTCGTAGCCCTGTAAAAAAAACTAAGTCCTATACACACCAAAAACAACACTGGTCTTGCAACAGTGGTTTATAACATATATGCCAAATTTGTGCTCAATCAAATGCACTGTTTAGCAGCTATCGCCACACATATACCTACATACATCTCGTAAAAATATCATAAATGAATTCAGAAGACCTCGAAATGTGTAAATACACCAAAATCTCCCCCAAATGAAGGGGGGGGGGGAATCCGATGTTGCTGAAGTATTAAAATGTCCCTAAATTACATTTTAGTTTGTTATTAAAGTTGCTCAAACATCCTGCGATACCTAGCCATTTATAAAGGAATAGGCTTAATGTTATCAAGTAATAAATAATGGTTTCTGTAATTTTTTTTTTTTTTTTTTGGTTCAATCCCATTCAACTAATTACACATATTTTTCAAGTTAAATATTTTCAAGAATGAGTGGCTTCCTTTTTTTTTTATTTTTTTTTTCCTTTAGACTACACCAGATGATGTACTAAAATCAAGAAATTCTGTGGCAATCATGGTAGAAAAATACAAATTTACTACCATTAGGAATAAACTGGGTGCAAAAACATAAATATTGTACAATTTTGTTGAAAGGTCAACTTAAAACAGAACACAAATTAAACTTAGCGTACTCTTTTTATGAGTAAAACTTATCTACATAAATATTCTTTAATCAGAATTATAACTCATCTTATGAGGGAGCCAGAAGAAGCACAAAATCATGTTTCATATTATCATAACTGACATCATCAAAAGTACATACTGTACATCAGGGGCGTAGCCAGAAATTTTTCATGGGGGGGGGTTACGACTACTGCAACTCACATATTTGCATACATGTGTGTGATAAAGGAGTGAAGAATATACATTTTGTATGGCAAAAAATTCCTCATGGGGGGGGGTTATGACCCCCTAACCCCCCCCCCTTTGGCTACGCCCCTGCTGTACATTTATTTTACTACACTCTGGTCTCTGGAGCTCTTGAGATTATCATTTGATAAAATAAATAAGGTAGTACTTAAAAGGCATTTATTGTGTGTGTGTGGATAATACAGCTGTCTGGTGTTTTAATTAGGTTAAATCTTTATAATTCATATTGCTTGGAGAACACTTGAAAGCCCTCATGCTGATTTATTATACCAATTAACAGGATATTTAGAGACATATGGGATATTTAGTTCATCAGCCTATTGATGTAATGCTGTATAGCGAATAAAAAAGATTTTTTGTATGACATCAAATGTGTATTATTCAAGATATTGACCAAATGTAAACCTTACGTTTACCATGGCCTACTGATAATTGTTCAGTCATACACAATGAGCGCCAAACCATAAAATGTATTGTGATAAATTCATTCAGGGAATAGAATTTTGTCTCAAGCCCTCAAAATTTTCATTTATGGTTCAAGCTACATATGAAAACTTCATTTGACAAACCAAAATCTTGCCTTAAAGCAATTTAAATTTTTTGCTAATGTAAATGAAAATGTTAGTAAAAAAAAAAAAAGCTTATTTAGCGTAAACAAATTATTGAATGTGAAATATTACCTGTAAAATGTTTTTGGGGGGGATCAAACCCCTCTAACACCCCTCCCCTCCGGAATCATCACTTGCCGGGAGCTGAAGGATAATCTTATCTACGATGATAAAAACGTAGTATGAAGGGGGGGGGGGGAATTCCGATGTTGCTGTGTGTATTAAAATGTCTGTGTGTATTAAAAGTATTAAAATGTTCCTAAATTGCATTTTAGTAATTCGATTTTAATGACATCTTGACCACCTAATTACTGAATTTAAAAAAAAAATATGAAAATAAATATAAATATAAATATAACAAAACAATAGCATTGTTCGAATTTTATAGCTGCAGTGCAAATGCAACGAGACGCTTGAATACTGTTGTCATTCATACACTCCCCCCTCCCCTTCACAATCAGGTCCAAGAAGAAAACAGACCTTGATTGTGTTGTATAAATAATTTTTACTTAACCTTTTAGAGTCACAAGGGTGGTATTTAGCAGGCCACTTGCTCTTGGGATGTCTGTCGCTGCCTCCTCTACTGACTCCCAAGACTTTCAAAAAATTGCTCTTTTTTTTCCCGCTTTATTTAATAATGATAAAATTTTAGTTTGTTTGTACTAAAAAGTGTCATGCCTTGCAGACTGCTTTAGTACCATTCTGATTGATCTCCCTTTTTTTTTTTTTTGTTTTGTTCAGCCCGGTGTTTTTTTTTTTTTTTTTTTTTTTGTCTTATTGCTGTAGTTGCAAACCCTTTATCGTGCAGTGTTCCCGTATTGGGAACACCTAATTCTGACGTTTTGGCTGTTGCCAGTCACGAAGAATGGATTGGATTTCTATAAAAATAGTTGCGGGTGACATAGCTCCACGAGAATCCTTTACTTTTTTAGCACGTCATTTCCCGTATAAAAAATTGTCACGATTATTTTTAACAGCACTGACGTCTGCTGAAAAATGGAAGAATGCGAGAACAGCCGGATGGATTGCCCAATGCTGAAAAAAGGGCAGCCGTTGCCATCGCTCGACTTAACTACCAGCAAGATGGCGGACGATCGAAACGTTCATCGCGTGCCACAGGTCTAGAGACCCTTTTTTGACGACAGCTGTCTGTGCCAACGGCTGCCGCTTTTTTTCAGCATTGGGAAAGGGTTGCGCCTCAAAGGGTTAAATAAGTTTTTAAAAATCACCAGTGTTATCATTTTCAGTGGGTTAAATCAGGCGCGTAGCCAGGAAAATTTTTCGGGGGGGGGATATGCGCCTGGAAAATATTTCGGGGGGGGATATGAACTTATATGTGTATAAATACACGGAATTTCATCACTAATCCAAACATTTCGGGGGGGGGGGATATATCCCGATATCCCCCCCCCCCTGGCTACGCCCCTTGGTTAAATATTTTTTTAAAATTATTTTACAATTGCATTTAAATTTTTAGTTAGAATTAAAATTGCAGACTAATTAAATTGATTTTTTTTATGCTTGAAAATATTTTAAAAGTGCGTGGTGTATTTTATATGCATTATTTTAAACACATTTATGTCATTCAAAGCACATGCAGAACTAAGTAATTATTGACAGAGTAATTCAATTTATAGCAGGGTTCTCTCAAGCATTTTCTCGAGTGGATCACTTTAAATTTTGCTTCAGTAACTGGTGTAAATTTAAATCTAGTGAATTGTAGGTTAAAGCAACAATATATTTTTCCTTGGAGCATTCGTTCACCGTGGAGCAGAGTTTAAAAACCCTGATTTGGGCATAGCTTGTAATTTTGATCTTATATCAGTGATACCCAAAATGTGGATCACGACCAGACTTCATGCAATCGTAATCTATCATAATCGATTACACTTTTTGTGTAATCGTAATCTGAAAACGTAACTCCCCGATTAGATTACGTTAAATTCAATCGAAAATTAAATTTCTAGATTATGTTAAATAATCGTAGTATAGTCGTAATTTAAGCATCCCGCAATCGTAATCGCTTGAGATGATTACAGGATTACATTCACTGTTTTAGTATTTATGCCAAATGGAGATAACAGAAAGAAACTCATTAAACTGTGTATGTGTGAAGTCTTTGTTAAATTCCTTGGGGCTCCTGATTTTGACAGTCTATTCAAAATGCTGAAAAAATATTGAACCTTGTTTTAACAAGTTCGTTCACATTGTTACCAAGACGTAAAGCCAAAGTTATTCTTTCTGTGGCTAGCAGGGGCGTAGCCAAGGGGGGGGGGTTGGGGGGGTCATAACCCCCCCATGAGAAATTTTTTGCCATACAAAATGTATATTCTTCACTAAATTATCACACACACGTATACATATATATGAGTTGTAGTAGTCGTAACCCCCCCCATGAAAAATTTCTGGCTACGCCCCTGGTGGCTAGCGTTGCTTCCTCTCATTTGTTCTCTCTGGGCCAAGTAAAGCATTCTGATATCGACAGACAGACTGTCGACAGACATTCTGTGGAATGGGGGAAATAACGCTGGGGCAGAAAGTAGAAAAAATCAGTTGCTGTATTATTGAAAGACATTGCTAAGCAAATTAAACTTGTATTCAAGGATCCTTTTGTATGTGCTATATTTTACAAAGTTTTAAATATTTTATCTTTTAAACACTGTCTCTTTTGTGTGCTTTTTGTTAATTAGTTCTGTCCTCTGCGTAACAACTATACTATTAAAAAGCTATAAGTGCTCACAATAAATATTTTGTAATCTTAATTTAATCGTAATCTCACCATGCGTAATCAAAATCAAAAGTTTTCATTGATTTGATTATTGTAATTTAATCGTAATCAAAATTAATATTTGGGATTACCGTAATCTAATCATAATCAACGAAATTAATATTTGGACTACAAAATCTAATCATAGTCTCAATCTGAAAAATAAAAGTAATCGTAATCGATTACACACCAGCGTAATTGTTGCAAAGTCTACTCACGACACCACTTTAAAATTTCACATTTCGGTTAGGGTTGTCATGGTATTCTCGGTGAGGTCGCACTGCCAAAAAGTTTGGTACCACTCTCGTATAATAAAATCGAAGAACAAGTAAAATTTGTTTTAGGTTGGCCCCTTCCTGTCTTTCTTACCATCCACTTGAGAACTAAATCAGATACCTTCTCTGGCCGTGGTAAGTGTTTAAAAAAAAAAGCCGAAAACTTTCAAGGATGTCCTTCATACCTACTACTGGCTTAAATTTTAAATTCGAATTAATGAAAAAAAATCACTATCTTCATTTGTTTTTATTTGTATTTTCACATATTTGTCTCAGCATATCCTCCCTGGATCGTGCGTTAATCAAAATATCGTCTGCAAAGGAAAAAAAGAACGGAATGTGTTTTGCGAAATAATGCATTCGATGATTTACCAAAGTGTAGTAATTTTGGGTATATTTGAAGTGATTTACCTGACATCGTGACGAAATGGCGTTTTTCAAAAATTAGTTGCTATTTTTAAACTCTAAAATTTTTCATCTGTATTGCCCTTTGCCTAATATCTGCTGTTCGAACTGTAACTTTCACAGGTGAATATCAAATTTATTTGTTCGTTTTATTTTTTTTAATTGTAGACAGTACTTTTCCTCCGGGTTATATTCGAATCTTGTATTTTGAACCATGCCATAGCAAAATGTGATTTATCCATATATGTACCATATTTCACTTAAAAGCTGGAAAGTAAAAAAGAAAAGAAATTGATCTTGTTGTATGCATAGTGTCATCTTGTGCTCAACTAAAGCTCAATTTAAAAATGGTTACTGATACTGATCCATCCGCATGCTGAAATTAATGCTTAATTAAATTTTATTTTATTTTTTATTCTTTCTTTCAAATATTTTAATCATCATAACAAAGGAAATCTTAATTTACTATTGTAAAATGGCTTTATGAATGTTCGTGCAGCTAGCTTCATTCGGAAACTTCCACTGGCAATTTTTCCCTAACACCCACGTATCTCATTATCTGATTTAATTACCTATCTCCGTACCTGGTATGCTCCATTACTCCTATGGTGTTCATTCGCAGTGTTTATGACATGTTGAGCTGAGTTGCAAAATATTACGAAATATTTTTTCTTTCTAACCTCAAACCGTACTTGATCGTCCATTTAGAAAAAATAAACGCTGTTTGATAATTGAGTTAAAAGCATTAGGCTCTGAAGAATTGTTTAGACTTTCGTTTGTCTTGGAGCACCGAAAGTGAAGTAATACCGACTTGACTGTTGTGCGCTAAAGGGAACTGGTTCACGTAAAATCTGCCATGGCTCCCAATGTGCAAACGATGTCTTTGGGGGTGTCGATCCAGGTGCTACGTCACCAGAAATGGGTTTAAAATTAGGAGATCCCTCGCAGAAGACAACGTTTGCATGCTTACTAGGCACTCCATAATGACCAACATCTCCGGCCCTTATAGCGGTCAAGGGTACAGGTTAGCCACTGATTCGGCCATTGAAAAGAAAAAAAAAAAAAGATATCTGTTTGTCTTTCCCAGAAATTCAAACGTATTATTGATTGGTCGTACTTATAACATTTGCGATGGAGGTACTACAGACGACATTAAGAGTTCTGTACACAGGCCTGCAACCAGAGGGGGCGGGAACGGGGCGCGTGCTCCTGGCATCCTGTTGAGAAGTGCGCCAAAATCAGTTTTGGTTCTAAAGAAGCTGATTATCGAAAGTAAGGTTTGCCCTGGCCGACGTAAAATAAACTTGCCGCACTGTAAGTAGTGATGCAACGGGTATCAATTCGGCCGGATACCGGATACGAATATCCGGCCAAACTTTTAGCCGGTAATCCGGCAGCAGTATTTTTACTTTCCGAACATGTACCATGTAAGGAAAGTATTGTAATCATGAAAAAATTCGAATTCGAGATTTTGGTGTATTGACACGTTTTGAGGGCTTCTGAATTCATTTATGCTATTTTTACGAGATGTATGTATGTATGTGTGTATGTGTGTGTGTTTGTGTGTATGTGAGTGAACACGATAGCTCCTGAACGGGGCATGCGATTGAGCTCAAATTGGGTATATATGTTATAAACCACCGTCGCAAGACCGGTATTGATTTGGGTGTGTATAGGACTTATAGTTTTTCTACAGGGCTACGACAAAGATTTCTTTTACATTATGGCCTATGGGGGAAAATTCTTGAAAGTGCGCTAGCGTTTAAACGGTACATTAGATTGAGCTCAAATTAGGTATATATGTTATAAACCACCGTCGCAAGACCTGTATTGATTTCGGTGTGTATAAGACTTATAGTTTTTCTACAGGGCTACGACAAAGATTTCTTTTACATTATGGCCTATGGGGGAAAATTCTGGAAAGTGCGCTAGCGTTTAAACGGTACATTCGATTGAGCTCAAATTGGGTGTACATGTTATAAACAACCATCGTAAGACCGGTATCGATTTTGATGTGTATAGGACTTATAGTTTTTCTACAGGGCTACGCCAAAAATTCCTTTTACATTATAGCCTATGGGGAGAAATCTTGAAAGTGCGCTAGCGTTTAAACGATACATTCGATTGAGCTTCATTTTGGTATATATATTTGAATGATTCATCGATTAAAATTTATTTAAATGCTTGGTAATGATCTTAATCGTAAGTGTTCGGAAAGTCGAGTGGAGTCACTCCAGATTTTTTTATTCAGTTTTACTTTCACTAGTTTTCTTAGATTATTCAGCTATTACCTTATTATATATTTTTTCTCATTAATTTTAATTCATTTATTTAATTAAAAAATCTGAACTTTTTAAGCGTTGTTTCCATGAAATTAGTACGAATTCTACTGCAATTGAAGTTTATACAAATAACAATGTCATTGAATCAGCTCTTTTCTAGAGTTAGATAAATATCTTACAAAATCAGTTATTGAAAGAAAAACATCTCCATTCAACTGTTTGAAAAGCTAAGTAACAAATTCCCCTACTTTATCAAAATTAGGTGGCGGGAGACACCTTCCAGTGCAGCAAGTAGACTTTTCTTATAAGCAGAGTCAATTTGTGAGGAAAAAAGGTAACTGAATTCTAACAAAGATTGCAAAATAGTTAGCGTTTTTGCACCATAAATTTACCAATCTTAGAAATGCTTAATTTTTTTTTTCAGTTTTCTATACATGATAAAAAAAAATATGCTCAGAGTATTTAAAACGAAATATTTTCACAAAACTTTGTTTTCTCATTTTTTATTACTGCAATTTTTTGAATTTATTCATTTATTATCTTTATTTGTGTTATTTCTCAGTATATAATTTTAGGTCTGATGGATTGCCGGATATTTTTAATATCCAGCTACTGCCAATTATCCGGCATATAGGCCGGATGCAGTATGTTTGCCGTATATCCGTTGCATCCCTAACTGTCAGTACTCACTGTTGTGTTTAGGGTATCAGGTTCAAGAGAAATTTCTCATTTACTGAACATACTCATTGTAAACCAAAGAAATTCCTTTTTAATTTTTGATAGGTCTTGCGCATTTTTCAGTGATATTTCTTCTTATATGTAGTTTAGGAACTCACCAAAGAAACTTTTTTTTCTTCTGTTAGGGTTTTCCAGCCATGCACTAGAGGGCTCTTTCGGTATCACATATCCAACAGTGCATGCTCAACGAAAACCCCATCTATAATACAGATATTCCTATTAATCAACTCAGTTATGTAACGAAATATTTTTACTTCTTTATTTCTGTGCTCAAATGTGCCCTGTTACCAGTAGGCCTGGGACCCACAGATCTTCTTACATGTAGTTTAGGAAAGGGGGCCAGAGGGGAGTTCCACCCCCTCCCCTTAACCCTTTGAGGCGCAACCCTTTCCCAATGCTGAAAAAAGGGCAGCCGTTGCTATCGCTCGACTTAACTACCAGCAAGATGGCGGACGATCGTAACGTTCATCGCGTGCCACAGATCTAGAGACCCCTTTTTGACGACAGCTGGCTGTGCCGCACAGCAGCCAGCTGTTGTCAAACAGGGCAACGGCTGTCCTTTTTTCAGCATTGGGTAATCTATCCAGCTGTTCTCGCATTCTTCCATTTTTCAGCAGATGTCAGTGCTGTTAAAAAGAATCGTGACCATTTTTTTACGGGAAATGATGTGCTATAAAGTAAAGGATTCTCGTGGAGCTATGTCACCCTCAACTATTTTTATAGAAATCAAATCTATTCTTCGTGACTGGCAACAGTCAAAACGTCAGAGTTGGGTATTCCCAGAGCGAGAACACCGCGCGTTAAATGATTAACACTCACAAAATTCTATCAAACTTGGCAAAATTAGGTACGTAGTTGGCAAACTTGGTAAAAAAGTTTGAACGAAAACTATAATTTACTTTCTATTTTTGGTACACTTGGCAAAATTACGCACTCCCAGTTGGCAAAAGTAAAAAGTTAGTAATATAGTTGATGAAAAAATAAATAAAAAAAGGAAGAAAATCTGAAATACTTTCAGATTTTAAATACGCACCAAAGTACTATATATTAGAAGCGTATCATGGTTTATGCGTTGTCCCTATTTTTCTTCCTTATTCCATTAACTTGGAGAGTGTATCATTATTCATGACTGTGCCGTATTTTTCTTCTTTGTTTCATAAAACCCATCTTTGGAATCGAAATTTATCTTAAAATCGCCTATTTAAACTATTTTACAATCGTTGCCAAGTATATTACAACTATACTTCACCGTCTTAAATATTGTTTCGAATGTCCATCAGAATCCATGAGTGTGCCGTGTTTCTCTTTCTGGGTTGATTCCTACTTTAACGCCCCGACTCTCGCCAAGGTGGCGATCATTAAACATATGGAGGTACTACGACGATTTTTTATATTTATGTGGCAATCGTAATTTAGAATTAAAATGGCGATTTAGCACAACAGTAAGTAAAGCATTCCGTTACATTTTTATTTATTTTGGGTTGCCAATTAATGTAGTTTTAATAATTAAGTGTCTTCAAATTCCTTAACAGGTGCGTTTATCGCTAATTTGTTCACTTTAGTTTTCATATAGTTCTTTTGGGAGCGTTGAAACTTGTCCATATGTCCTAGAGACCCATGACTGCAAAGCTCGCCAAAGTGCGGGATTTTTTAGGTTTCCGAGAGCGGGGGCGTTAAAATAGGAATCAACTCTTACTTGTACCGTAAAACACATCTTTGGAATCGAAATCTATCTTAAAATCAACTACTGAAACTGTTTTACAATCTTCTGAAGGCATATTTCAACTATATCCCGTAGACATTTTAAATACTGTTTGTAATGGGCATCATAATCCATGAGTGTACCGTGTTTTCCTTCCTTGTTTCATAAAACACTTCTTCGGAATAGAAATCTATATTGAAATCGCCTACCAAAACTGTTTAACAATTTTCGCCAGGCACATAAGCGTAAAGTTTTAAAAATTATTGGGGGGGCCGGGCCCCACAACCACATATATTCACATCAGTGGCGTAGCCAAGGGGGGGGTGTTAGGGGTGTCATAACTGCCCATGAGGAGTTTTTTGCCATACAAAATGTATATTCTTCACTCCCTTATCATACACCCGTATACATATATGTGAGTTGCAGAAGTCGTAACCCCCCCCCCCTTCCATGAAAAATTTCAGGCTACGCCACGGATTCACGTACATATAACTTACTCATAGCTGCCAACTACTACAGAATATAATTAACCACTTTTTCTACATGATTTTTTGGCTTAAAATATATACTGTTTACAAAAAGTGGTTAATTATATTCCGTAGTAGTTGGCAGCTATGACTTAAGTGTAAATTATTGGAGGCGCTCGAGCTCTATGGATCCATAGAATTCTACACCTGTGTAAGGTAAGTATCCATGTTAGTATCTTCCTACCATGTTATAAGTTAAAAAAAAAAGCAAAGTAAAAAATCCAAAGGAGGGGAAAAAAACATTTTCGATGAGATAGTGCATTTTAGACACATCTGAACTTTTCTTCATTTCATACTTTACATTGCATAATCTGATTTTAATGAACCAGAGCCTGGCGAGGGCAGCTTATTGTAACATTGTGTGTTACGTGGCGTCACAATGAATACTAAATCATGATTGAAATCAAAAGAAGAAAATTTTTAAAGTACAAGTAAAGGTTTTTTTTAAACGTTTGTAAATGGCGTGAAATACTTTCTTTTTATGTTAGTATAAATTAGTTTTCTGTATTTAGTGGTAAATTATTGGGTGGGCTCAGCCCCTATTCACAATTTATTGGGGGGGGGGGCTCGAGCCCCACGGGCCCATATAACTCTACGCCTATGGCCAGGCATAGTCAAACCATACTTCACCTTTATAAATACCATTTGGAAAGTATATCATAATCTATGAGTGTACCGTATTTGTCTTCTCTGTTCTATAAAACACTTCTTCGGAATTAAAATCTATATTAAAATCGCCTACTAAAACTATTTTACAATATTCGCCAGGCGTTTTCTAACTATACTCGAAATATATTTATAATAAATTGTCGCGTTTTGGCGCCAAATTTAGCGATCCATTATCAAAAATTGCAAACCTTGTGCTACTTTCAACAGTTTATTAACGCTCCCCCCCCCCCTCTCCACATTATCTGGCAAACGCATTTCAAAAGTGACCAAAATTGTACCAAAATCTTGTCTACACAAGAAGCAAGGTTGAAATTAATAGCACTCTGGTGCTAATAAGTGGGTAAAAATCGATCCTTGACTTGGCAGTTTATCGACACCCCTCCCCCCCCTAAAAAAGTCTTAGCAATGGCTCTGCCCACAGATTTTAGAGGCCGAAAAATCATTTTACATTTTTAAAATTTTACAAGAAAATTACGAAGAAAAAAGTCTAAAAATTATATATTTTTGAATGATAGAGTATGAACGATTAAAGTAATTTAAATTTACACTTGTATATCCTACTTTAAACTACTTTTTTTTTTTTTTTTTTTTTTTAAACCTTTGAAAATGTTTTACAGTCGATATGTCATTTCGACGTGACGGTTCACTGCTATTATGTTTCATTGACATCGTGTGTGTTCGTTCATTTCAGACTACTTAAAATAAAGTTTCGTGTATGGAGGGGAGGGGGCATGGGCGCCCATACCTATGGGCTATGAAGGTGCCACCCTCTTGCCCTAGCTCCCATATTATCGTTTTATTTACGTTCTGGTATAACGTCGAGGTGGTTCAACGCTAAAATACAGCCCCCCCCACACACACACACACAACAATCGTACTGGAGACTATGAGGGGGGTGATAATTATAATTTACCAGAATAAACCAATCATCTTTGGTTGTTGTTTTTTTTAGGGACGGAAAGGGGAGGCTATCGCATGGGGCCCTGGCCCCCAGAACTCCCCCCGTGGATCCGCTGTAGTTTAGGTTCATTGGAAAAGTTGTTCCTTATCGCCCACCTGACTAAATATTCGTTCCGGTTTAGCCAGCTTTCGTTTATTTTTTTTTCTGCAGGTTTTAGTGGTATTTATTTTTCCTTCCTCGTCTCATTTTTTAAATCGGGGATCCAGTATAATTTATACTATACAGAACCTGCCCTCTCTCTCTCTCGTGTGTCATTGAATGACCGGACGGGGAACTGGAATAGTTCTTTCTGACCACGGCAAAAAAACACCCGCCCGGTGCCTGACCTACTTTCTAACCCTTTCAGAAGCTTAATACCGACTTTATTTTATTTTATTTTTATACTACTTCTTCTAATCTTTTAATTCCTTATCGCAGCAGAGAGTGTAGTACTCGACCCTGCGAGATAGTCTTAGGAGGAGAAAGTCTTTTTTTTTTTTTTTTTTTTTCTCCTTCGCGGCTCCTGAGGATGATTCTCTTACCCCCTCCCCCTCGTCTTTCCTCCAAAATGGCGTTCCTGAGCATTTTTTTTCGCGCTAGTGTGCTATCAATTTCAGTCCACGAAAATATGTGTGTCGTTCTTTTAGTTTCAATTTTCAGAATATAATTTTTAACCCTTTGAGGCGCAACCCTTTCCCAATGCTGAAAAAAGGGCAGCCGTTGCCATCGCTCGACTTAACTACCAGCACAGCCAGCTGTCGTCAAAAAAGGGTCTCTAGATCTGTGGCACGCGATGAACGTTTCGATCGTCCGCCATCTTGCTGGTAGTTAAGTCGAGCGATGGCAGCGGCTGCCCTTTTTCTAGCATTGGGCAATCTAATCCAGCTGTTCTCGCTTTCTTCCATTTTTCAGCAGATCTCAGTACTTTTAAAAATAATCTTGATAATTTTTTTACGGGAAATGACGTGCTAAAAAGTAAAGGATTCTCGTGGAGCCATGTTACCCGCAACTCTTTTTATTGAAATCAAATCTATTCTTCGTGACTGGCAACAGTCAAAACGTCAGAGTTTGGTGTAACACTGCGCGTTAAAGGGTTAAGCGGTTCATTTTTTTTAATCCTATAATTTTATTTCTTGAATGAAGGACTGTTTCACACAGGGTGCAAATATTGGAATACCTATTTTATGTAGTTTAAAGCGGCAAAACCCATTTTATATTACTGATAGCCGTTTATCTAGTGGAAAAAAAAACTTTTTTTCGAAGGGGACGCGTGTTCCCAGCGCCCTTCCCCTGGATGCGCTTTTGGCAGAATGTATTCTTCAATTTCATGTTGGCCCCACCATGGCCAAGTATTTAAGGCACCAAGCGTAGTATGCGGCTGAAGCGTGTAGGACCAGCGTTCGGGCCTACCGCGCAGCCGTCGATCTTAACGGTCTTGAGTTTTGGTAACGTGAATATTCGTTTGAACCCCTTAAAAAGTACTCGGACCCACTCCTCGCGTAGGCATGCCATATCTCAAAACAAAGTTAATTTCATTTTTTACGTTGATATCTTTTCTTCATTTCAAGCTCGGAAAAGAATATGTCGATATATGTTTAATTTTTCAATATAAAAGGGTATACCATGCCTAGAAGAAAACTAATCCGAGACTAGAAATCAGTATGTCGGCAGAATCGACTTCGAAAAGAGCGTGAAGATTCTACCCGTATTTACTGGCATAGGCTTAGCGTCAGTAGGGGGAAGGGTGCGTGCCCCCTCCCAAACTGATCTAAAAATCATTTTATTTGAAACAATTGTTTGTAAATATATATAAATTAAAAAATTCCCTTTTGTATTCTGCTTTCTGGTACAGATAGTTAGGAATGATGACTGTAGGTGGCGCTGAATGTAACCACCAAATCATCTTCATTTCGTTATTGTGATTGAGTTAGTGAAACCTATTTTTTATTTTCATATTGACCCATTGTCTATTCTCGCTATTTTCCCTTCCTCAAAGAAAGTGATTTGGTGCAAAAAAGAGGAAATTTTGCGCACACAATTCCTAGTTTCTACTTTTGCAAGCCTTATTTCTGTTGCCATTTTCAACAGCGGCTTAGAAATGAGCCTGTTTTAGTTTTATATTTTATGGAAACAGCAGAGTATGTGAGTTGTTAAAAACTTCGTCTTTTAAAACTTTACAAAGGCCTACAGGCCGCAGTACTAAGCAATTTTACATGTATCTGAATCTATGGGTAGAAGACATCTGATAATTTACAGGACGACTTTTCCTCATGCTTTTCCGTTTTTCCCATAGAACTCTTTGATATTATAACATCCAATATCTACAACATCCTTTTGGTTGAATACAAATAAAATCGCAAATGATGGACTAATTCAGATTTTTTAGCAGGATAATCTAATTTTTAAGTTAAACTTCTTTAACAAATGTACAATAAAGGTATTTATTAATTTTTTGAAAGAGAGTGGGAAGGTGTGGTTAATTTGAAAAAAAAATGAAATGAAATAAAAATTTATATCATTTGACCAGTGGCGCACACAGGGTTTTTTTTTCTTGGAGGGGGTCCAGCCCACACAGCTGTGACAAAAAGCACCTGAAAAAAAATGCGGAACTTTTTTTTTCTTTCTCGTCAGTAACTTCTAAGTCCCCATGGTTACATGCCTCATGCCTTCCTTTAGATCAGGTATAGGCAACCTTTTGCAAAGTTGTGGGCCAAAATTTAGGATGCCAGCCAAGTCGCGGCCCATATAATTGGAATTTATGTGGGATTTTGTTATGTTACGTGGGCCGGATCAAAAGCTGGAATGGGCTACATGTTGCGCATATGTGCTTTAGACAGGGGCGTAGCCAAGGGGGGGGGGCGTCATCCCCCCCATGAGAAATTTTTTGCCATACAAAATGTACAGGGGAGGAGCAAGGGAGCTTAACCCCCCCCCCTTCAAAAGAGATTGTTAAAGGGTAGCATTCTGCTTTATTATACACTTTAAGAAGATAAAATGATCTTTTTTTATAACTTAGCCCCTCCCAAAAAGTTTTACATTACTTTAGACTGAAATTTTGCTTTATTTGGTACGTTTTGTTTGGGTCAAGTAAACTTTTTTCTAAATTTAGCCCCTCCCAAAAAAAAATTTTTGGTTCCGCTACTGAAAATGTATATTCTTCCCTCCCTTATCACACACATGTATGCATATATGTGAGTTGCAGTAGTCGTAACCCCCCCTCCCCATGAAAAATGTCTGGATACGCCCCTGGCTTTAGATCCTCCAATGCTGGCGCACCTTAAAACAGGTTTATTATTTCTTAAATAAAAAACTCATAATTCACGCACCTTTTACAGATTTTTATTAATTTATGTGCCCCCAACGTAAGTCGACTTCGTGATAAAATATAGTTATGAACTATTATTTTTTTTTTTTGGGGGGGGGGGGTGTGAATAACTTCCCCAAGAAAGGGTTGCTGTCCCCTTCCCCCTCCTCGACTTGACATCGCAATACAGTGGTGGATCCAGGAAGGGGGGGGGGAAATTGGGGGGTGGAGTGACACGAAATATTTTTTGTCGCATTTTCTTATAAAATCACTAGAATTTGCAAAACAAGCCAATCTTCTATAGTCTAAATTTAGTTCGTCTGGGGGCACATGCCCAAGGCCGTACCCAGGGGGGGGGGTCTTGTCTCCCCCCGAAATTTAAAATTTCGTTAGCAAAACAATAATAATGAAGCCTTTTTCACCTTTTGGTCTCCCCCCCCCCCCCGAAATTTTTTTCTGGGTACGACCCTGCGACGTGCCCCTGTGCCTTCCCTCTGGATCCGCCAATGTCGCAATATGAACTGAAATATCTCAAATCACTTCTCAGTTGGTGCGAAGCGAACCGCTGTAAGCCATACCACCATTTTCCCTTCAACATCCGGGTCCCCGTAGCAGCGCCAAAAATCAGAAATGACTTTTATATTATACCCTACCCTTCTTTCGAGTTTATACGTTGACCACCTCGCTGCGCTGCCCTGCCCCGAAACTTCCAAGGAAAGGGTGTATTATTGATTATACACCACTTGCAGCCCAGTACCAAGCCAAGCAGAGAGAGAGAGAGAGATGCCCCCGGGGGATGTCTTCCCTCCCCCTTTCAGCCCGTGTTGAAAGATTTAGGGCTCGCGGCAGGCGAGGTCATTGCCCCGTTGCCAGATCCCTCTCTCTTCCCTCGTGAGAAATTCTCTCTAGCTGCCTCCCCCCTTTCTTGGAGGATAGTGGTAGCTTCTTGTCCTAACAGGGTTGTTGTGTTACCTAACCCCTTTTTTCTTTTCTTCTTTTTCTGCTTTCAGTTCCAGTTCTCGCTCCCTCCTTTTCTGTGCTCTCTTCCCGCGTTTTTCCGTGGAGAGGAGGAGAGACCTTGTGTGGAGCAGAGTGGAGTGGAGTTGTACCTTTATTTAATTTTTTATTTATTTACTGACTTCCCTGTTTTTTACCTGAAGGGGGGTTGCTATTTTTTGGCCGGCTTGAGAATAAAAGGGTCATTACGTTTTTGCTTATCCTGAAAATTAGCCTTGTGTTGTGTGTGGCTCGTGTGTAGCGAATTTTAAGTCTTATGCTGCGAGCAAACTGTGTGACATGCTTCTTTTTTTTTCCCCTTCAAGGTTCGATGCACAGGGCTCGATTATGACCAACAGGGGCCCCGGGCATTGATGAATTGATGAAATTTTGATATAAAATACAATATTTCAGAAGAACATTTGAACTTGGGGGCCCTCGGCAAAGTCCCGATTTGCCCTTGCGATAATAAGGCCGTGTCGATGCACACGAAAATTCGGTCCGTTTTGCGGCCCCTTCAAAAAATTGCAATCGATTAAAACGTCTCCTTCCCAAAAATGCAATCGATTAAAACGGCCTTTCATTAGCATTTTAATCTACACTTTAATCTGTTGTATCAATTATTTTAACAAAAAAAAGTGACTTTCATTAAAAACTGATATGAAAATTCACAAAAATAAGTGTTTGATTTTCACAAAATTAGGTAATGAAATTCACAAAAATAGGACCCTGGAAAATATTGTTGGATCAACCTCTGTACATTCTTTCTTATAAGGATAGTTGTGGAAATTATAAATCGGTTTTTACAAAAATGAAAGGCCCAATTACCGTTTTTTATTGCCTCTTTCCTGTTCATTTATTTAGTTTCATCTTGTTTCAGAAACAGACCCACACATTTATAAGGAGGGAAATTTAGGGGATCTGCCTCACCACACCCCCCCCCCTAGTCTACGTACAAATACTAACTCAATCCAACTACTCACCTCTTGAATCCGTCGCTTAAAATATAGTATACGGTAAAAAATATTTAAATTTTATATAAATTTTGAAAAAATTATATTAAAATTTAAAAAAATATTAATTTTGTAAATTTTATAATTCAGTGCTTAACAAACACAATTTAGTGTCAAGAATTTCAAATATATATTACTATAGAATATTTTCACCAGATATTTATCGTAATAATTTGTCAGTCAAGGGCGCCCCCCCCCCCTAGCTGGACCCGTCTCATGAAAAAGCTGTAGCTAAGCCCTTGGAAACAGAATGTTTCTTAAACACCTTCCAAAAATGAAGAAGGAGAGGTAGAGAATATCGAAACAATCAATTTTGCAGTAGAAATGGCCGAGGGAGGGGGGGGGGGGACTTGCTCGTTGAATGGATTGCACGTAAAGAAGTAAGAACTACAAATATTTGATTAGTTACAGTCAGTTTTAATTATTGAATTGTGAACAAGTTGACCAGCGAATAACTCCACCCGTCTGATCCAATGCGGTCCGAAAGTTGTGCCATATCTGACATTCCTGCCGAAATGAGGTGGAGCTCCATCGTTCTGGAATCTCACTCTAAAGTAAAGATTTGCGCGTATTCCGGTTAGATAACTTCCAGAAGCACGGGCGTAATTGTAGCTTTCTCATGGGAAGGCGTCCAGGGAAAAGGGAGGGGGTGGCCATTCTATTCTTGCTATAAAATTTAATTGTCAGCAAATTTTACTATAAAATACCTGGTAAAAATTTTCAGTAGCACTAAAAATTTTTAAATTCTTTATGGCAAATTGTGTTTGTTTCGCACTAAACTATAAAATTTACAAAATTAATAATTTTTTTAATTTTCAGTATAAAGGTTTCGAATTTTATATGAAATTTAAATCTTTTTTATCCTATACTATTTTTAGCGATGGATTTCAAAGGTGAATGTTTGGCTGTAATCAGCGTTTATGCGTAGACGGGGGGGAATGAGATCCAGACCCCTAAATAAACACCCCGCTTATGTACGTCTGCGTCCAGAAGTGTCGGGAAAAACATTTTTTTCTTCTGGAGCGATCTAGTTAGTCTTCTTAGCTACCGTAAAAGAATGGGTTCTTATATAAGTACTTTTTTATGGAGGCACGTACTTCTCAAGTTGTCAAACACTTTCTAGATTTAAATTTGTTCCCTAGCGCCATTCAGTTCTTTCTAAAGTTGTACAATTTCTTAAAACAACAAAAATGAGGGCTTAAAACCTTCACCAAGTTGTAAAGTCTGTCACTGAGTGTGTTGTTGCATGCAGTCATAGTTTGCCATGTCAAACATAGGGCATTTGGATTGCTTGTTTGCCATGGGATGACAGCTGACTTCACCGAATGTGCCGTTTAGAGCTCCTCGCCACAATTTAGATCCTCATCTGAAGGAGACTTTTTGAATATTGACACCGCTCGGAAACTGCTAGCGACCGCCGGGAGGATTTAACGTACAATTACAGCTCATGTCTTTATTGGCACGTCGGAATCGAACCCGCAACTTTCCAGTTAAGAGTACAACGCTTTAACCACTAGGCAACTACGGCCCCGACATTTGGATTGTGAAATAGAGTAGAATGGATTGTTTCCGATTGGAATTTTCGTGCTTTGAAACAAGTGAATATAATTCCGCCCATATGCAAGTCCCTAACGATTTTTTGTTCCAATTATCGCTAAATCTTCTAGCAGTGGTTGTTTCCTCACCAGATGGTTATTGCCATCGCTAATTGAATATATTTCGGATAACATATTTTATGCTTACAAGTTATCTGGGGTGTTGGCAACTGATGACAGGACTCTATGCATGTCCGTTAGTAGCCCGTGAAGAATGTGTTAATCGGTGAGGTTTTGGAATGAATTGGGAATTTTCACATAATTCCTGGTCATAAATCTTGAAGTGCGGACGGATTTAGTGTACGAAACTCTTATCAGTCAATTTACGAACGCAACTCTAACGGCAGACGAATTTTTGTTGATTTTTGTGTGAGTTTGGAGTATATTTTGAAAGAGTATAAATAATTTATAAACCGATGGAAATGCAAAAGAGAATTTGCCAACGTAAACCGATCGGATGAATAATAATAATAGTAATTAAGGAAAGAGATAAGCCGTTAAACTAGTTAATTGTAATAAATAATTGTAAATAATTCGTTAAAAAGGACTACGGAAATTTTCGTTGAAAATTATAACAAGTTTATTAAAAGCCGACCAATGGCCGAGTGATTAAGACGCTGAATACTGGGAGATGGCTGAGGTATGAAAGCCTAGGTTTCTGGCCTACCGTTCCTTGTGGATCTAACGGTCTGGAGGTTTTCTCCAGATGTAATATGAATGCGTGTCAGAATCCCTTAAAAAACCATCCTCCCTTTGGCAGATAGACCTCGTGGAGCTTTGCGTTTACCGACCACCAAAAGGTTAAAGAACAAAGTATGCACGGGTTTAAACTGATTTGGGTTTGGTTTAAGTCATAACTCACGATGATAATCCGGGACAAAATCTGCAGTTTTAAAATTTAAGCGAATCAGAATAGAAAAAGTTTTTAGTTAGGCGTGCAAGTTCTGTTATAGCGTAAACTAATTAATGTTATATTAAGCAATTAGTTTTATACTACAGTCCAAATTGGATAATTCGAAGTTAGAGACTAAAGTTCGAAATATCCAAAAATTCGAATTAGTACTTATATTCTCCCAAAGAGAAGACATAAATACACTATCTGGCCAAAGTATCCGGACACCCAGTGGCAGGCGCGTAGCCACGAAAAAATTTCGGGGGGGGGGGGGGGCATATGAACTTATATGTGTATAAATACACGGAATTTCATCACTAATTCAAAAATTTCAGGGGGGGGGATATGAACTTATATGTGTATAAATACACGGAATTTCATCACTAATCCAAAAATTTCGGGGGGGGATATATCCTGATATCCCCCACCCTGGCTACGCCCCTGCCCAGTGGTATGGACTTGGAGCGTCCTGAGGCACATATTTAATATGATGTTGGTCCCCCTTTTGCATCGATGACAGCCTGCACATCTCTGGGAAGCCTTTGCACCAGTTTTTGACAGGTGACCATAGAAATTGACTTCCAGGCGTCCATCACGGCTAAAGTGAGTGCTTGCAGTGAGGATGGTCGATTTGGATGGCTACGTAATATGCGCTCTAATTCGTCCCAGAGGTATTCTGTGGGATTAAGATCGGGGATCTGAGAAGGCCAGTCCAGTTTTTGAATGCTCATTTCGTCAAACCACGTCTGTGCAAGCCTCGATGTGTGAATGGAGCAGTTATCCTGCTGGAACAGAAATGGCCTTCCCCGTAATATTGCCACAGAGTTGGGAGTGCAGCATTGTCCAGGATGCCCTCCTACATCGCAGAGTTCATGTTTCCAATCACAGGAACGTTCGCCGGGCATCCGCCAAACTCAGACGCGTCCCTCCGACAGCCAGACTGTGAAGAGCGAGATTCATCACTCCAAAAAACAGTTTTCCACACGTCCACAGTCCAATGACGGTGATCTCTGCACCATTGCAATCGATGCTTCGCATTCTGTGGAGTGGTGTTCGACTTGTGAGAGGCTGCACGACCACGGAATCCCAAGTTGTTTAACTCTCGACGAAAAGTCCTGCTGCTAACACTAGCATCTGATGAACTTTGGAACTCCTGAGAAATTTTTTACCAAAGAGGACTTGCGATTGTTTTCCACTTCCCTTTTCAGAGTTCTGCGGCTCCGTTCACTAAGTTTATTCGCTCTACTACTCCGTTTTTCTGCAGTTTCACTGCCTCGACGTTTGCACTTCACAATTACATCACTCACAGCGGATTTAGGCTTCTGTAGAATGTCCGCAATCTCACGAACTGATTTCCCACAAAAGTGGCATCCCACTATACTGCCACGATCGAACTCACTGTCCTTTGACTTACTCATTGCTTCACAAACGCATACATACAACAGGACAAACCACTACCAACAGTAGCGGATCCAGAAATTTTTTTGGGGAGGGGCTAAATTTAAAAAAAAGCTTATTTCGCCCAATTAAAATGTACTGTAAACCAAAATTTTAGTCTAAACCAATGTGCTGCTTTTGGGAGGGGCTAAGCTGTAAAATATGATCATTTTAGCTATTTAAATTGTATAATAAAGCAGAATGTTACCCTCTAGGAATCTCTTTGGGGGGGGGCTGAAGCCCTCTAGCCCCTCCCCTGGATCCGCTACTGACTACCAACACTTTAAATAGCTTTCGATTACGCATAAAATTTGCGTCACCCGCCAAAACCACTTTTTTAGGGGGTGTCCGGATACTTTTGGCCAGTCAGTGTAAAAAAGTTTTCTAGGGAGAGCAAAAATTTCGAATTATCCAGAATTTCGAGTTAACAAGATCGAATTATCCAATTTTCACTGTATTTGTTGCGCCTGACTCGCAGCGGCCTAGTCTTCCGTTCCCGTAAGAACGCGGAAAGTGAAGCAGCACCAGCTAGGACAGTGTTTGGGAGGGTGAAAGCCTCTCTCGGCTGAACTGCTGGGAAACCGTGCCACGCTAATGGAAGGTGGTGCACGTAAAATCTGTTCGCGGCTACAGTATCCTCCATGTTCGAACGATACCTCAGCGAGTGCCGATTCCAGGTGCTTGGTCTCTCACCTGAAATGGATTCAAAATTAGGAGACCACTTAATGTTGGTCTGCCTAATAGAAGCCGCCATAATGAAATGAGCAACATCAGCGGCCCCCGTTGTGGTCAGTAGGGCACTGACCCGGCCATTAGGAAGAGAAAAAGAAAGTAGCGTTAGTTTGATAACTTAGGCACAATAAATATGCCTTTTCATACCTGCCAACTTTTACGGATTATCCGTAAAATATACGGATTTTGGCATTAATTTACTGATGTACGGAGATGACTAGTAATTTTACGGATTGCTTGGCGAATTTCGAAGTTCGCAATTTCTAACAATTCAATCTTTTTCCATCCGTCTAGAGAATATATATTTTCCCTTCAGCACTCTTTTATTTAAATCTCCAATGCCATAAGAGTAAAAATTGATTCCTATTTTGAAATTAAAATTATTTTTTAAACCTCCCCCCCCCCTTTCCTCTTTCAAGGAAACCAATTTAAAAAAAAAACTTCATTGAATGGGGCAGGTTCAGATTTTCAATTCAATCTTTTTCCATCGCTCTTGTGAGTAAATATTTTTCTTTTACAACTCTTTCATTTAAATCTTTAATGCCGTAAGGATAAAAACTGATTCCTATTTTAAATTTAGTTTTTTAAATCCCCCCCCCTCCCTAATTAAACCAGGTAAGGAAAAAAAAAACACTAAGTAGAGCAGGCTCAGTTATGAATGAAAAGCAACAAGAGCACGAGTTATTTGTACCAAAAAAATAAATGAACTCAGTTTTACTGATGGGAGGTAAAAATTTACTGAAATGAGGACATAATTTTACTGATGTTAATTTTCTAAGGTTGGCAGGTATGCCTTTTTAAACTACACAAAAAAAAGGCTTAAAACGTCATTTCTCGTAACATAATCTTACCGCCAGCCCCTTATTTCCCCCCACCACACACACACACCATCTATCTACTTTCGCCGGATTCTTCCGCAACCCAAAATCCGCCTTCACTTTCTACGGTGTGAATGAACTTTCCTTTAAGTTTCCCCCCCCCCCCTTATCAGTTTCTCTCACTTTTATTTTTTTAAATCATCATCACCCACTGTCCAAGGCAAGTTCATTCACCACCGGTTTTTTTCCTTTTTAAAGATGAGTGCCTCAATTTTTGTACGGAGGACGGTTTCTTGATTGTAATACGGTGTACCACCCCTTTTTGGTGGAAAACCTTGAAGATGTTTGTTTATTTGTTTGTGTGACGTCACTTTATGACGTGCACAGACCCCGGTGGACCCTCGGGTATTTCGTCTGTCTAAAAAGAACTGGAATGCCACTGGTTTTTTTGGGTGAAGCCCCTGTACTGAAAAGGCGATGAACTGGGAAGTGTGGTACGTCGTGCTTAATTGTGAAAATGTGTTTTGTGCAAGCACCCCTATTTTTGTGCTGTTACGAGAAAGTTAGTTTAGTGGAGAGTTGTGTACGGAGTAATTGTTACCTGGATATGAATGGCGTTGCAGCATTTCGATACGATTATGAAGGTATCTATATGTTATCATAAGGTGTTTCATTTATAATTATTGAAATATCCGTATGCTGTGCGTATTTGTGCGTGATTTTTAGTTCTAACGTGATTAGGGGTTAACCCTTTCAGTCCCTGCTTGCACAACTGCGTACATAAAATTTACATATACGAGCATACAGGAGAGATGTCCTAATTGCATGTTCATCAGGAAAATCTAATTTTTCCCTAAAACTGGATAATCAGAATTTTTTATTTATTTATTTATATAAATATAATTTCTATTATCAAAAGAAATTTAAAAAAAATTATTTAATCAGATCTGACACGGTTAACCCTTTAAAGCGCAGTGCTCCCGCTCTGGGAACACCCAACTCGGACGTTTTGGCTGTTGCCAGTCACGAAGAATAGATTGGATTTCTATAAAAATAGTTGCGGGTGACATAGCTCCACGAGAATCCTTTACTTTTTAGCAAATCATTTCCCATAAAAAATGGTCACGATTATTTTTAACAGCACTGACATCTGCTGAAAAATGGAAGAACGCGAGAACAGCTGGATAGATTGCCCAATGCAGAAAAAAGGGCTATCGTTACCATCGCTCGACTTAACGACCAGCAAGATGGCGGACGATCGAAACGTTCATCGCGTGCCACAGATCTAGAGACACTTTTTTGCCGCAACGTTCATCGCGTGCCACAGAGGCAGCTGGCTGTGCGCGGGCACAGCCAGCTGTCGTCAAAAAAGGGTCTCTCGATCTGTGGCACGCGATGAACGTTTCGATCGTCCGCCATCTTACTGGTCGTTAAGTCGAGCGATGGCAACGGCTGCCCTTTTTTCAGCATTGGGAAAGGGTTGCGCTTCAAAGGGTTAAAGCCCGAGCCGAGAACTTGTAATTCGTGCCCGCCCGAGCCCGAAATTTCACCTAATTGATTAATAAAAGTCAATGACTTCATTGATAGAATATCCTAAATTTTGCGGTTTATGCAAATTAAAGACAAATATAAAAGCAAACTTTTAATGCACTTTCTAATTCTTGATATTCAAGTTTATCGAATAATAATTAATGCTTATTCCTCCCGTGAATCACTTTTTTAAATCTGTTTGCAAGGAGTATGTCGAAATAAGGTGAAATTTTTCAGGATCCCGAGCCCGAACACAGTCGTCAATTACTGAGCCCGTCTCAATTCTAGTATAGAGAGAATCATTACCGTCGCTCCCTCGTAACAACGGGTGCGAACAGGTTAAAGTCAATAGGACACTAAAATATTTATTTTGAATCACTTTAGAACCTAAATCTGTGAGATTTTTTTTTTTTTTTTTTTTTTTTTTTTTTTTTTCCATTTGCATAATGAGCCCTCACGGCAGAAACCAATATAGATGGTCGTTCTAAATAAGAAATGTTAAGAATGACCCTGTAGAAACAAAGTGATCATTGTCTTTTTGTGATAAAGACGTTCTTTTGCTGTCTTCCATGGCCACTGCTTTTCCTAGGTGCGTCACACTAGGTGCTGCTCACATTCGGGTGTATTGCAGTGTAAATTGCATATGGACACAACCTCCTGCCCTCGGTCCGACTGGGTGTGGCCCGCCTCGTCTTTTGATCCGTCCTGCTGAACATATCAAAAACCCCATATAAAGCTCATATAAACCATTCAAAATCCCATATAAATCCCGATTGTACGGCCCGCGACTTCGCTAACATCCTAAAGTTTGGCCCGCAACTTTCCAAAGGTTGCCTATACCTGGTGTAAAGTAAGCGTTACTGGTATAACATAACCCAGAGCCTGATTATGACCAACGGGGGCCCCGGGCATTGATGAATTTGGTGGCTCCCATCTATGAAATTTGTTTTATTTTTCATAAAATTTTGATATAAAAATATATTTTAGAACAATTTTCGAAATTGGGGGCCCTGGGCAAAGTCTCGATTTGCCCATGCGATAATAAGGCCCTGGCTGGTCCGACGGACCAACGTTTTTATGTATCGCGGACCAGATTTAGTTTCGTGCCTTGGTATATATAGTGTATGGCAGGGATCAAGCTGTAGTCGCATTTTTCGCAAAATGCGACGAATTGCACGAAAATGCGAAAAAAAAAATATTGTCCGTCGCGAAAATGCGATTTGTTAATAATGCGAAATTGTTAATAACATTTTTCTTTTTTGTCATTTTTGCTTGTGATGACTTTGTGCGTCTTAAAAATTTTTTCAATATGTTAATATTTCTAAAATAATAAGTTTTTTTTTTTGCATTTGAAGTGTAAGTAGAAGAAAATTTAATATTAATTGGTGTTACATTAATTTATAAGCCGCTAATTTTAGCATTTTGCTACAGATTTTTTCTACATTTTAGCACTTTTGCTACAGCATTTTCTGACCCAGCTTAAACCCTGGTGTATGGGAAAACAGTTTTTTTTTTTGTTTGTTTTCAATTCTCTGACATAAGTTATTCGTCTTTAAAATTTCTGAGAGGTTTTACTCGAAACTAACGTTAAGATTTTGTTTTTTCTTTGCAGTTGAAAGTGGGATTAGACTGGAACCCTTGAAAGCTTAACGATTGACCCTGTACAGCGACATACCCCCCTAAGAATTAATTTAGACCGAATACTCCCATCGCTCACTTCCTTGGAGGCCCCTCTTCCCCCCGATATACTTCAAGATTAACAAGGGTTCGTTGCATAATGATAAACTTAGTTAACCGAAGAAACTTGTTCCACTCGGTATGCGGCTTCCCCCCCCCCCCCACCACACACTCTTCTTTTTACGTCATTAGGCAAACTTATATATATTTGAAGGAGCGCGGGGGCCTTGGGGGCTCGAGGGTAATGCCCCGGACCCCTGATTTTACCCAATTTACCCCCTTCGTAAAGTGCCTTTTCCGGGAGGGAGGTGTAATTTGGGTCAGCAGGCGGGAGTTGCCCCCACATTTACCCTCGGAAAAATTCCAGAAGAGTGCGGTTTTGTGGGGAGAAAGAAAAAAAAAATCGCCAGAGGGCGTTAGTTGAAAAAAAAAAAAGAAAAAACGGGGTTGGGAGGACGGAATAAATTGCGAAAGAGTTATTTTTCTTCTCGCTTTTAATCGTGACCGACAAGTGATCCCTGATCTCCGCACTTCACCCCCCCCCTCATTTTTTATATTTTTTTAAGGGAATGTTATTCCTTTCGAACGAACACCTGTGCCCCAAAAGTTGTCAGGCGCTTCTGCGGTTTGTAATTAAAACTGTATTCAAATTTTTTTGACGTTAAAGTTTGGAAGAAGTCTGGAAATACTTCGTTTTTAAATGCAAAGGTCGAGGCATACGAAAACTGCGTCCCCTTCCCAAAAACGCAGTTGATTAAAACAGCCGTCTTTGGCATTTTACCCTACGCATCTGTTTAATCAATTATTGTAACATAAAAGTGACTTTTATTAAAAATTGGTATGAAAATTCACAAAACTTAAGTGTTGAAATTCACAAAGTAAGCAATTTTTACAAAAATGGGACCCTGGGTAAAAATTCCTGGATCAACCCCCTGGAATGCTTTACTTTATTGTTTACATGAAAGCATCAGAGACTTAAGTAAAAGGTAAAATTTCTCTCAAAAATTCTTTATTCTTGCCTTCGGTTAACAAAAATGTAACTTTAAGGAGAGGCTGGCCCTCCCTGTCTGCCCCCCCCCCTGTTGAGTACATTGGTTCGAGCCGAGGCGTCTCAAAAATATTAGAGGCATTGCTAATTATTGAAGCTTTTGATGTGGAAATTAGAGATAATGCTCAGTATCAGGGGCGTAGCCAGAAATTTTTCATGGGGGGGGGGGGGGTTACGACTACAACAACTCATATATACGCATACGTGGATGTGATAATATAGTGAAGAATATACATTTTGTATGGCAAAAAATTCCTCATGGGGGGGTTATGACCCCCATAACCACCCCCTTGGCTACGCCCCTGCTCAGTATTAAACTATGCTATAAAAAATGACTGATTATCTAACCATTATCTTTAGTTACGATAATGGTTATATGCATTGGCGATTCCACAGGAGGTTACAGGGGGTCGTGCCCAACCCTCCTTCCCCCCCCCCCCCCTCAGACGAACTATGTTTATATTATAGAAGACTAATTTATTTTGTAAGGGGCCATGGTAGCCCAGTGGTTAAGGCGTTAGACTCGTAACCGAAAGGTTGTGGGTTCCATACCGCCGTACCACTAAAGACCACCGTGTACATGCGGTGTACGTGCACGTTAAATCCGTGGTTCCGAAAGTCCTCTCGGCAGTCGCTAGCAGTTTCCGAGGGGTGCCAATATTCAGAAGTCCGCCGTCTTCTGATGAGGTTCGAAATTGTGGCGGGAAATTCCGGGAAGGACGCATATGTAGCTCTAACCGACACATTGCTCTCCTGGCAAATAATTTATTTTGTAAATTCAAATGAATTTACCAGAAATATGAGACAAAAATTTTTCGTGCCATTACCAGAATTTTTTTTCTTTCTGGATCGGCCACTAGTGATAGGATATGATATTTAAGATGATGATTATCTGATCATTATCTGTTGTTGGTGGACACCCAGGTCATGAAACTAGGGTGGGCAATTTCTCCTTCCCTCTGTTGTTCTGCTGCATTTTTCTTCAGAAAATGCTCACAGACTTTATTAAGTCTTTTACAAAGATGGCAGCGGCGTAGGTACGATAGTCGGAAAGTGCCGTAAAATCGAAGCGTCGGCCATGATTGATTTTTCTCTCCTGAAATATCGATGCAAGAGAGTTCAAAGGTAATAAAGACCGACCCTTCTTCGAAATGCCTCTTCCCCCCTCATCTCTCTCTGTCGAGCGAAAGGAAAAAAGAAATACCCCTCTAATCCGCTTTCTTGGTTTATTTTCCCGTTATCTTATCGTCATGTGAAATCCCGTGCACTTACATAAATACTTCATACACGCGGCGTTGTTCCGACCTCCGCTTAATTTTCGATAACTGCAAAACGCAACAATTCTCTTGAGGTTCCCCACGGGGTAGTTGTTCACCTTTGGAGCTAGCTGGGAGATACTTTTCGTGCTTTTTTTCCACTCCCATTCCGCGAGACTCTATAGGTTGGAGGGTGGCTGAGGGGGCGTATAAGTTTCGGAAGGCATTTTATCAGAAAGCCGAGAATTTTTTTTTAAGGAGATGCAGTGGAATCCGAACCTCACAAGCTGGGCACCTCCATAACTTGGACACCTTTTGAGGGAACCGCAGGTGTCCAACTGAGGGAGGTTTCACTGCAATTCATTCCTTCCCGTTTTTTTTTAAGTTTTATCTTGAAACCAGGTTTAACCCTTTAACGCGCAGTGTTCCCGCTCTAGGAACACCAAACTCTGGCGTTTTGACTGTTGCCAGTCACGAAGAATAGATTTGATTTCTATAAAAAATAGTTGCGGGTGACAGAGCTCCACGAGAATCCTTTACTTTTTAGCACGTCCTTTCCCGTAAAAGAAAAATTGTCACGATTATTTTTAACAGCACTGACATCTGCTGGAAAGTGGAAGAATGCGAAAACAGCTGGATAGATGGCCCCATGCTGAAAAAGGGGCAGCCGTTGCCATCGCTCGACTTAACGACCAGCAAGATGGCGGACGATTGAAACGTTCATCGCGTGCCACAGATTTAGGGACCCTTTTTTGACGCAGCTGGCTGTGCGAGCGACGGCAACGGCTGCCCTTTTTTCAGCATTGGGAAAGTTTTGCGCCTCAAAGGGTTAAGGAGATTCAGTGGAATCCGAACCTCACAAGTTGGACACCTCCATAACTTGGACACCTTTTGAGGAAACCGCAGGTGTCCAACTTAGGGAGGTTTCACTGCAATTCATTCCTTCCCTTTTTTTTTTTTTTTTTTTTTTAAGTTTTATCTTGAAACCAGGCTTAATCAGGTCGCTCAAGGGCCAGGGCTCGAAATTAACGGTGGTCCCAGGCCCGGACTGGCTCCTTTGGGGGTCCTTGGCTAGAGATTGAATAGGGGCCCCTTACTGGGGAATCTAATATTAGAATATGTAATACTTGAAAACAAATCTTAAGTGCCTAAAAACCATATGTAACTATTTAAAGCTGTAACTATTTAATCCAGAATTAGTATTCTGCTGATTCGTTGTATGTTTTTGTGGTCTGGTACCAGCAGACCACCCTTAATTTCGAGCCATGTCTAGGGCCTTGGTATCCTAGTGTTCAAGGCGTTGTACTGTACTTTGACTCTGAACATGGAAGACAGCTGAAGTATGAAAGTCCCTTGCTTGGGCTTGTCCCGCAGCTGTCGATCTAGCGGTCTCAAACGATTTTCTCCAAATGTAATGTGAATACGCGTTAGAGCCCCTTAAAAAGTCCTCCAACCAAGGCACCCTTCCCCGATCCCTTAGGCAGATATCCCTCGTATAGGCTTGCCATAGCTCAAACTCAAACTTCAGGCTTTGTACTGGTAATCAAAAGGCTGCGGGTTCGAATCCGTCCAACCTACCACTGAAGACCACCGTGACCACTTGGTTACGTGCTCGTTTAATCTATTGTTCCGAAAGTCCCTTTGTCGGAAGCTAGCATTTTCCGGGGTGTACTAGTATTTAGAAATTCCTTCTGATGAGGATCTAAATTGTGATGGGGAAAACTCTAGGAAGGACACGTGTAGCTTTATACCACACATTCGGTGGCGTGAGCTGTCTTCTCCTGGCAAACAAACTAACCAACCGTGCTCCTGGGCGCCCACCCATTGTTGCTGCGTAGTTTGTGGAAACACATTTATATTTTTTCAAGTCATTTAAGTAATTGGATTCCTTTAAGGATGTTATTAAAACACCTAGACATTCAAACAGCTTTAGAAAGTAAGTCAGTGAAGTTGAATACTCGAAAAAAATTAATACCGCTTCTTCACAAACTGCACTGTGCACTTCTATTAATGTAAAGTACAGTTTATGAACCTGTTAATTCTCATGCAGCTGCCAGAAACAATTCTTAAGTGCAAAGATTGTCATGCAAAGTGAGCCGATTCACTGTTCGTATATCCGAAAATTGAAAATAATATTCATGTCATGTAAGCCGTAATTGGCCTCTCTTTAAACTTAATTGATGGGCATCTGGTTAAGATATTCATGTTCACACAACATGCTGCACATTATAGAAAATTAGCGTTTTGTTATTAATTTCTGCTCAAATTGGAGATCAGAGGGTGGTGCTATCTGCTAGCGGGATTGCGTTGAACTCTCTCGTTTTCCACTTCCTTCAACATGTAATCCGGACCGCAGAAATCTCCTTCTTTATATAAACTTGACCATATGTAAAAAGTTCATAGTGCTTCTGAAGAGACATTCTTTTTTTTTTTTTTTTTTTTTTTTTTTTTTTCTTGCCCCTGTCATCAGGGACCGATTTGCAGATTTTGCGGGCGGGGGCAAAAGCTTCATTGGGCCCCCCCTCTTACGAAAACTTTTTTTATATTCCACAAAGCAACTTTCATATCACACAATACGAAGGGTATTATAACGGCATAAGAATAGTTAATTAATAAAGATTCAAAGTGAGATGATTCCACAATATTTTCGTATTTATTTTACTGATGTTTATGTCAGAGCATTTATTTTATTGTGGGATAGATCTTCACTTTGCTCCACTTAGGAAGCTAATTTTTTTTTATCAGTTCCCCCCGATTGAAAAGCAGCACTATACTATGGTTTCCTCGCGATCGGTATGCATCACTACATATGCGCCACGCCTAAATGATAAGTTTCCGCTAAATAAATTGCCCGAGACTGTATCGTTTAACCAAAAAAAGTTGCGGATATAACGCTAGGTTTATGAAATAGTAACTATCAACGCTATTATTTTTCTTAAAATTATTTTCTCTGTCTCTTATTTTAAATTAAAATCAACATTTGCAAATTTTTAAACTTAAAGGATTTGGGGGCCCGGGTGGTTGCCCCGAATACCCTGCCAGAAATCAGGCCCTGTTTATCATTACTCTAGATTCGTTGAAAAGTTGCGCTTTGAAACAGATAAGGAAGTGTAAATGGCAATATTATTTAACTGTTATTGAATACTTCAAAAATTCTTTTTTTTTAATTACCAACAGAACAACCACAAATACATCGCAGACGATTTTTTATTTCATTTTTTTTTTTATGCGTGTGCTTGTGTGTGTCCCACCCAGTCCAAGCAAAAAAATTTTTAGTAGCGTCTTGTTCGTTAAAAAAGAGAAGAACGAAAAACAAAATAATGGCTTGCCCAGACTATCCAACTCCTCTCTGAGGGGAAGAAGAAAAAAATGGAAACGTGCCCCCAAGAAAATTCTTAACTTTCACCGTAACCGGTTCCAAGCCTTTTTTTTTAATCATGATATTTTTGCAATGAAAAGAACTATTAACATTTTTGCCCCTTTAATATAAAGGAAGGGTAAGGGGGTTAGCGCTAATTTCAGGCACTGCTGGGGAAATTTTTGTGGGGAAGGCGCAATTACCTTTTGATATAACCCTATACTTAATAGTGTCTCACTTTGGAGGAAAGTGTAGCAGGTGCTGCAGGTTACACACGAGAATGTAAGACAGATGGTCAGTCTAGCATTTGTCCCCGTGGCAAGATTTCTTTGTGGCGTGCTATGTTATTATTATATGGCTGGGAAGTTTGAAGTTTTAGTAATTTTAAAGTGTACCTTAGAATGCTTTAATCACCGAAAGGTGTTTTGTGATATTGTAGCCAACAAGATTTTTTTAAGGCATAAAATTATTATCTAGTCAATCAACTAGTTGGCTTTCTTTTACTTGTCTCCCCCCCCCCCCACTTTTCTTTTCTAAGAACATACAAAATGCACGAAAACTTTTATGAGATATCCAGAAAAAATTAAAAATTTCTGAAAGCTAAATCGTTATTTCATAATAGTGACAATTAGATAAACTTCTTTTATTTTATTTACTTTTTTAGTTGATTTACTAACATTACATGCAGATTGCATCGCATTTTCGCAGATCGTATGAAAATCAAACTCTAATCGTTTAATTTGAGTAGAACTTATCATGATACTAAATTTCGTTGCATTCATGGCAGCCATTTTAACGTGATGCCCGGAATCAGAAAAAAAATTGCTAAATATCAAAATTAAGAAAAGAAAGAAGCTCCTTGTTTAAGCCGAGTCTTTACCTGTCATGTTATCAAATTTCATTCCATAGTGTAGTGATGTTCATTTCATTAGTTTAGTGATGCAATGAAAAAAAAAAAATACTTTACTGGCAGAATATCATAGAAACAGCCAGGGTATTGGTGTGTCAAGCGTTTCGAAGGTTGGCCATTTATAGCGGTTTGGGGCACCAAAAAGTCCCCAAAACTGAAACCCACTTGGCGATATCAGAGCCTTGCTACATGGGAAAGATCGCAAAATTCTTTTAAACTTGGTAAAATATGAGATACCTAGTAGGCAAACTCGGTAAAAAAAATTTAACGAAAACTATAATTTACTTTTTATTTCTGGTACCAAGGCCGTAGCCAAGAAGGGAGGGTGGGGGGTCAAACCCACCCCGAAACTTTCAGGAACACGTATTACTATTTGTAAAAGGGTATTTAAAACTTGCCGCATTGATCCATAAAACTTCCCGAAACTTTACCCACCATACAACTCGGTCGGCGTTACAGTTAATGTACGAAGTAAGGAAAGATGAATAATTATTTATGACTCTAACGAGTTATGTTGATAGTGGGCTTGCATTGTATGGGCAAGTGCTAACGTTTTAACGTTATATAAGAGAGTTAAAACTTGTATAATCTAGGTCACTACAGTGGCGGATTAATGCAAGTTTGTCCGGGGGGGGCGGTTAATTAGAAGATTGACATATACATCCGTTTTATGGAAGTAAAATAGGATCTTTTACATTGATTTCTTTTTCCTCGGGGGGGGGGGCGGTCGCTCCCTCCGCCCTCCCTATTAATCCACCCTTGGGTCACCATAACCGAGTTCAGCAGTACTTGTAACCCCAACACCGACTAAACCAAAATCCTGGGTGCGCCACTGAAAGAGACATTCTAAATTTTCAGAGTCTCTACCCCCCCCCCCTTTTTTTTTAAGCTGTTCAAAAGTTACACGATTTTCAAACGAAACAGCCTTAACCCTTTAATCCGCAGTGTTCCCACTCTGGGAACACCAAACTCTGACGTTTTGACTGTTGCCAGTCACGAAGAATGGATTGGATTTATATAAAAATAGTTGCGGGTGACATAGCTCCACGAGCATGCTTTACTTTTTAGCACGTCATTTCCCGTAAAAAAAATGGTCACGATTATTTTTAACAGCACTGACATCTGCTGAAAAATGGAAGAATGCGAGGAACAGCTGGATAGATTGCCCAATGCTGTAAAAAGGGCAGCCGTTGCCATCGCTCGACTTAACTACCAGCAAGATGGCACGCGATGAACGTTTCGATCGTTCGCCATCTTGCTGGTAGTTGAGTCGAGTGATGGCAACGCTTGCCCTTTTTTCAGCATTGGGAAAGAGTTGCGCCTCAAAGGGTTAAGGGTGGGGACGCTATATAAATGAAGTCTGCGTAAAATTAACGGGGAAGGTGAGAGAAGTGGGGGGAAATGTAAGAGGTAGGGGGGGCGTAATATCTGGAAAACGTCAACCTCTTCTATCTCTCCCACAAGGGCACAAACTGGGAGAAACCGGGAGCGGCCCGTTGCCATGCGAGCCACAATTTTTGATGATCCAAACATAGCCCTCCCCCTCGTGAGAAAAGGGTCGGCACTAAATTTAGACCTACCCGCTGCCGGGGACGCCACTTTGCCCGAAAAAAAAAAAAATAAATAAAAGTTGATCAGCGACCGTGTGGTTTATTCCCTCAAGAGGCTTGTGAAAGTTGAGGCTTAAACTTTTTTTAAAAAGGGAGGAAGAGAATTGGCTATTTTTAAGCTCTTTCGTGTAAGGTGGGGAACCGGGGGGAGTCAGTTGCCCCTAAAAGAGAGAAAGGGGATATCTGATGTACTGGGTCGTAGTTTAAAAAAAAATTAGGGGGAGTGCAAGTTTTGTGCTTAGTAGTCAGTGTCGGACCTATGTTAAAGTAGCACCTCTGCCAGACAACTAATCTGCACTCTTTCTCTTAACCCTTTAATGCGCAGTGTTCCCGCTTTGGGAACACCAAACTCTGACGCACGAAGAATAGATTTGATTTCTATAAAATTAGTTGCGGGTGACAAGAACTCCACGAGAATCCTTTACTTTTTAGCACATCATTTCCCGTAACAAAATGGTCACGATTCTTTTTAACGGCACTGACATTTGCTGAAAAATGGAAGAATGCTAGACACAGCTGGATAGCTTGCCCAATGCTGAAAAAAGGGCAACCGCTGCCATCGCTCGACTTAACTACCAGCAAGATGGCGGACGATCAAAGCGTTCATCGCGTGCCACATATCTAGAGACCCTTTTTTGACGACAGCGTCAAAAAAGGGTCTCCAGATCTGCCTACCTGCCATCTTGCTGGTAGTTAAGTCGAGCGATGGCAACGGCGGCCCTTTTTCAGCATTGGGCAAGCTATCCAGCTGTGTCTCGCATTCTTCCATTTTTCAGCAAATGTCAGTGCCGTTAAAAAGAATCGTGACCATTTTGTTACGGGAAATGACGTGCTAAAAAGTAAAGGTTTCTCGTGGAGCTATGTCACCCGGAACTCTTTTTATAGAAATCCAATCTATTCTTCGTGACTGGCAACATTCAAAACGTCAGAGTTTGGTGTTCCCAGAGCGGGAACACTGATTGTTAAAAGGGTTAAGGGGTTCTTGTGATTGGCTAAACGATATCCAGAAAGTTCTTGGAGCAAGGACAGTTGGCAGCTAACCACTGACTATTTCCGAACAGCCGAAGGAGAATAGACCGCCTTAAGTGACCAGCCTCAATGAAAGAAATGCATTCGTGGGCAAATAGCACTTAATACGGACAAGGAAAAAAATATGCATCGCCAGAGATTGAAAAAAAAAAAAAGAAAGAAAGAAAGAAAATGCTGCCTAATACGGACTGGGGGGGAATACTCATCGTCAGCGATTTAGCCCCTTGTCGGGTCAATTTTTTTTTTTAAATGCATATCTTGATAGATACATTTTTAAAACATAATAACATTATTCTCATATAAGATTTCCTAAATCGTGTATAGTTCTACCTTCTAGTGGACAGAAAAGTAAATAAAAGTGTTTAAAGCAAAACGAAATAATTCGGGAAAGATTACGTGAAAAATAAAGAAATTTCCTACTGCCCGAGCTACAAGCGGGATAATCCAGAATGGAACGTTTTACCTGCCCGAGCTCAGCTCGAGCAAATCCGGTAAGAGGTTAAAAAAAGGAAATACTGCCCTAAGCCAGGGGCGTAGCCAAGGGGGGGGGGTTAAGGGGGTCATAACCCCCCCCATGAGGAATTTTTTGCCATACAAAATGTATATTCTTCACTACATTGTCACACCCACGTATACATATATATATGAGTTGTAGTAGTCGTAACCCCCCCCCCCATGAAAAATTTCTGGCTACGCCCCTGCCCTAAGCCTATTTTGGCCTAATTAGAAATACTGCCCTGCATGCAATGTTCAAATTAAATTTAAAAAAAAATACATTAAAAAGCGGTAATTTAGGAGCCAACGCAATAGAACAGACAGCCCTTAATTACTCATCAGTGTACTTAAAATCTCTGAGAACAATTTTCAGCATTAGTTATCTTCCTTTTCAGAATGATATTACTACTTCAAATTCAGATTATAAAGATATTGTTCAGGAATTTAGAATGAAAAAAAAAAAAGAGAGAGAGAGAGAAGAACCAATTTAAATTTTTGGTAAACTAATTTATTTTAATGTTATGTAAATTCAGTTGGCATAATCAAAAGTATGTAATTTTTGTGGAACATGCATTTTTCAACATATACTTTCTAATTTTAACCGTGTAAACATACCTTAAAATACTTTTCTTTACAATTTTCTGTATGTAATATTTAATTATGTTTGAAAAAATTCCCTTTTTGTCAAGCTTACAAAAATTTAAATACACTGTGACAAGATGTCTATTTTATTTGTGAGGGTGTCGTTTGTGTTCGGCGAACATGTTTTTTTAAACTTAAACTCCTGTAAACGTAAATAATTTTTTATCGGATTCTGCTCGTATGAATTAAGTAGTAAATAGTTTGATTATTTATTTATTTTTCTTTTAACGTTTCAAAACCAATTTCGTGAGATATGCTGATATGCATGACAATAAATATAAATCGCTTGCATGGATTTATTGGGATACATTAAAAGTTGTTAGTATGAGTTTAGTCACGTTGTCTTAATTGAAAATGGCTCGTTATTCTATGGAAGAACGAGTTTTCTGTACAATAATTTGAATTATATCAAGTTTAAATACATTATATATATATAATAATTAACAATAATTATTGCAATTTACTTGGCTCAGCTTTTATTAATTTTTTTTTTCAAATTGTGGTTTCTATTTCTTGCTTCTAGCTGTTATCTTTTTAATGCGAGGTATGTCTTATTTGCAGTATATTTTGTGTTTTACTTATTAGTTATATATAACTAATAATTATATATATATATATATAATTATCACAGGATTAGGTTATATTGTACATCTGTATTTCTGAATAGTGGCTAGATTTTGTCAGATTTAAAGGCGATTAATGAAAAACCAATGGGCGCGCTTTCGCAAAGATCACTATGAGTTTTCGCGAATGCGGCAGAAACCTGCTAACCTTTCTATGTTTTAAACGTTGTTATACGTTATAAAACTCTTGTGTTTTTATATGTAGGGCAAACCTAGACTTTTACCACATACATCGAATATATGCAAAAAGTGTTCAAAAAGGTCAAGAAACGGCCCTTCTCTTAAATCCGTAACGTGTTTGATTTTGTATTTAAGAAACATTCGTAATTTTTCTAGTCCGTAGAATAACAAGTGAATTTCTAAGCCGCAGAAAGCAGTGATTTTTTTTTTTATTATTATTAAAATGCAAGAGCAGGCATAATATGAAACTCAAGTACGCTAACTTTTGCCTTAAGAAAAACGATTACTATGAAAGATATCGGGGGCGTAGCCAGGAAATTTTTTCGCGAGTTGATATGAACTACAACTCACTCCGTATATATTTTCGGGTATTTATTTGAACATTTTAGAGTCTATATAAAGTACTAAGGTGTTTATTTATTTATTTTCTGTCATTGAAGAGGAAATTGAACTTAAAAAATTTTAGCTGCCGTAAAAACGAGAGGCACGGCGCTGGTACTTTCAAGGTGTGATAATCGACTAATTAAGGAGAGAGAACAACATAAAAGTACCAATCCTAGACGAGAAGCGTTTGTAAATATGGGGTGAAGCCCTAAGTGCAGCCCGCGAAATTTTTCCTCTTGACAGTCCACCCACCGCTAATGCGCCGTACAAGTCCTTCATTGTTCTTGTAAAAACGAACCACTCCCACTGCGAATACATATTCTTTTTTAACTCCTTCCAATAGACCCATCGTATATTCCGGGGAGGAAAATTCTCCTTCCCCCCCCCCCTTTCTGAGCACAAAAATCCTTCTCCCTCCTGTCGCGAATCGAGTCCTGTTGTTTGGCTTGCCTGTGTCCCTTCCCCCCCTCCCCCAAGTGTCGCGTTCGGTAATTTTTTCTGTAGGTGAGGAAAAACTCCCTTTAGTCGAAGTTCATTAGGGTTTGTTTGTAAAGTGAGCCGCGACGACAACAACAACAACAAAAAAAATATACACTAAGTATCAAAGCAAAAATATGTATGTATATATCGCGCTCGCAACGTATGGTGTTGAAAACCCAACCCATGCTTTTCCCCAGCGCAAAGGTTACAGCCGAACGCGCATGTGCTAGGGGAAAAAGGGGAGGGAAAGGGGGGGGGGGGAATGCCCCCATTCTAGAAGAGTAGTGTAGTGGTTTTGCGCGAAAAGAGGGGTCGATTGTAGGGGGTGAAATGGTGAAGACTTGTTCGACGGAGCCTGTGTGCAGCGCTCGGCCTCCGCCGGCCTTGCCGTTCCTGTGCCCGCGAACGGAAAATCGAAAATGACTACATCGGTAAAAACCTCGGAATTAACTAACCAGGGATGTAACATGGCCGAATGATACATCTGTCGGAGGTGAAAAGAAAAAAAAAGAAGACAAATTCTGAAGAGTAAGTACGTTCTCGTCTCGTAAAAATTTTTAGGCTTAACCGTCTGCGTGTTTTTTCTCCGATGGGCGGTGTTTCAGTAGCGGCTCAAGCGTGGTACGTGTAGTTTTATGTTCCTTCTTCCCCCCCACGAATTTGGTGTGTGTTTTTTTTCACCGATCGGGAAAATGCACAAATTCCGCTTCATATAAGACATCATGAACAGTCTTTTAATTGCTGAGAACGTGTGAGATTTGTGAAAAAAAATAATTGTTTTCCTTGCAAGTGGGCGTGTTTCGAAATCGCTTATGCTTCGTTTCCTGCGCTTGGCACCGAGGGAGACACCTAAATGAAACTTAAAAATTATTTGAACTGCGCGTCGACATTGACATTCGAATAAAATATGAGTTTGAATTAAGTTTAGTTTCCCCCGTTTTATGTTTGGAATTTCAAGACGGTATTGAGATACCTTGTCAGCTGATTTAAATGGCAGAGGGGTATTTAAATGTCATTAAATAGCACATGCTAATGTTTGTTTTTGCATAGAGGTTAGGGAGGAGGAGGGGGGTCGCGCAAAACGAATTTATTTGTAGTATTGTCATTATATTGTTTCAAGTGGATTTATCAATTATTGTTTTACTGTCCACTTTAAAAAATTAAGATACATTTCCCCTTTGATTACCTTCAAAAATTTATTTCCGAATTATGCTTTATGATGCTAAGATTTTTTTTTCTTTCCGTATTTTCTTTTTATGACAGAGTTTACCAAATTTTTGTCTCATAAAAGTATGAAATTTCTAGTTGTTTATTATGAAAACAAATGATCGATTTTTTGTTAATTTAATTTGATTTTTAAAGAAAAGGCATGCTGTGATGTGAAAGATTAAAAATTAAGAAATTTTCTGAAGAAACTTTCAAAGTGAGAAAATACATTTTTGATCTGAACAAATTTAATAATTTGTGCATTTGGCGATTATTCTGTAACGTATTTAGGTGAAACTGAAATTTAGAAAATATTTAATGAATGATTCTTGAGCAATATGACATTTTTTTTTTCCTTAAACCGAAGACTAGCTGTAAAAATGTTCAAAATTCAGTTGACTCACATACATATACAGTAATTAACACTAATATCATGAAAGTGATTTTTCTTGGTGGATCCATCAAATCTGATTAAATCTAGTTTGTTTTTTTTAACATTTATAATGATTTTTATCATTTCAGAATAAGGAAAAATTGAAGTCCAAAAAGTAAAATATGCTTTTAAATGTTTAGTGGATCATAAAAAAAAAAAAAAAAACGCTTTTAAATGTTACAGGTGTTCTGCTTGCTACTAGGCATATATTTTTTAAAAGAAAAAGAAAAAATAATTTCTTCACTGTAAGCTAATTGCCATTGCATGGAAGAAAATCATGAAAATATTTGATAATAAAATTAAAGTTACTACTTATTTTAATTATAAATAATTCATGTTATTGAAATGCATATAGAAATACATAAAAATTATCATTCGTTCTCTTTTATTACCACTCATTTCAGTTTAGATTTGGAAAATATTTTTCTCTTAATCTGACATCAAGTGAAAGGGCATTTTCACATGCTGACTGTCAAAAGGTACTATTCCTATGTACTTGGACCTTTTTACACTTGCATAGCAGTAGTCATTATTATAATAATAATAATTAATAACTAAATTCCAATAAAACTCTTTTAAGAAAAAATGAAAAAGATCAATTTTCTATTACTTATAAAAATCTTTTTTTTTGTACCGTCTAACTCTATTTCGAAACTAAAATGAAACACAGCTAAAAATTATTATAATAATTATTATTTTTGCTGTGTTATAGAGCGGCTTTATTATTAATTAAAAATTGAAAAAATTCATCCAACATAAGTAACTGTATCCCTGATTCCATAACATCAGGCTTGATTTCACTTTTTATTTAAAAAGTTTTCATACTTTCACTTCTAACTTGGAATTCAGGATATAGCTATTCATGTCTCAAGTAAAAAAATTCACCTAATGATAACTTGTATCTAAGAAAAAAAATTTGTCAGAGCACTTATATTTTAAGGTACCACTGTTTGTATGACATGACCATGCTTAAGAATATGATAATTTAATTTTGAATTTTAGTAAAATACAGATCTTTTTTTTTTTGTCTTTTGTCAGTTTTTTTAAAGTATAAAAAACTATTGAACCACCAGACAAAAGATCTTAAATGTTCAATGTTTTATATTTGAAAGTGCTTCAGCCAATTATGCTGCACAATTTTAATGCTTATGGCTATTTTTAAAAGGTATATGTTTGAACAGCTTAAAAAAGTTAGAATGTGTCTTTATAGGCTGTTTTATGAAAATGAATGTATTATTATAAACAATCAACCTTTATGTAAATTGCGAAACATGCGGGTAAAATTCTTTGAATTTTTTAAATAGTTTCATACCTTAGGCTAAATCTGTTATTAAGATCTTTTTCCTGAAGCTTGCATAAAACATACAGATATGCTTGCAAGTAACCATTTATAATGAAAAATATTTTGATACCTTTTTTTTTTCTTTTTGAGTCTAACGTAATATTATAATTATTTTTTGCAGTAACTTTTACATTAGCTATTGGGCTAATTGGAAAGAAATTGATCACACATTTGAGATAAGTGGCAGATTATTCTTAAGGCAAACTAGGCACGTGCTTAGGGGTGAGAGATTTCAAAAGGGCATGCAGAAATTTTTAAAAGAAAAACTAACCTATACCTAAAAAACACCTCAACCTGTGTAAGATAGTGACACAACACTTTGTAAATAAACATCTCAATTGTTTTTCTGGCATGCAATTTGTTTTTAAAACTATTCATTATTTAAAGCTATTTTATTAATGTAGTTAAAAAATTAATAATAAAAGCTTGTTTCTCACAGCTCTCAAGCACGAACAAAAATAAACTAATTCAACATATTTTCATTTTAAGCATACAAATTTAATGATATTTATAGTTTGTAAGATGGAGGTAATAAACTTGTTGCCAAATATTTTTTGTTCAGAATTTCTTGTTGTTTTGTTAAGGCAAAGACCATCATAGTTATCTGCCAAAGGGGAATGCCTTGAGTGGAGGACCTTTAAAAAGATAGTGGGAAAGAATGTATTTAAGGGGGTCCAGGGGAATAAGGAGGGTGCCCACATCCCCCCCCCCTGCAAAAAAAAAATATATATATATATATATATATATATATATAATGACTAAAATGACAACTAAATGATTACTAAAATGATAATGATGAAGTCTTATTGTGGAAAATTCGTTTTTTACCATCTGAATCATCTAATTTTTTTTTTTTTTTTCCCTGGATACATCCCTGCCAGCGGATAAAGGATCCTAACATGTATTAATGTTACGTCTGGAGAAAAGCACCCAAAACCTGATCTTTGGATTGACAGCTGTGTAGTTAGCTAAAACCTTGGGACCTCCACACTTCAGCCTTCTATTAATTTTCAGTGTATTAACCACTCGGTCAATGGTTGGCTTAGTTAGACCTTCTTGCAACTTTCCTGGAAATTTCTTAGTTCCTCATAAAAAGAGCGAGAACTTTGCACCCCTCAGAAACTGTTAATGATTGCCCAAAGAATTTTCACAAACATAAATTTCAGATGTGCATGTGTATTCAAACGAGTTTTTTCATAATTACAATATTTTACTTGTATGAAACTTGTTTGGAATGTAAAAATATAAAACTTAAAAAGCCATATGTACATATACAGGGTGTCCTAAAAAGGTGGTAACGGGCTTTAATTCTTCATCTATTAGAGATAAGCGGGCACTGAAATTGAAAAAAATTTCAAAAAAAAGGTTGGAAATTACTCTTAAAAAAAAATTCGGTTGCAATTTTTAAGTTTCTGTATGCTCCCCGTACAAAACAATTCCCAACAAGTAAAACGTGCCGCATATACTCATGAGGTGACATACAAAATTTGAGAATTATAACTTAAAAATGTCATATATACAAAAATAAATAAAATGCTGACTTAAAATGCATTTTTCCATGACTCTCGAAGGGAAAAAAATCACGTTGAATGATCGCATTTCAAGAGCTGTACATAAATTATGAAAAAAAACGAAGAAAATCTTTTTTTTCCACACTAGCAATAAACATTTACAACAAGTCTTATATAGTCCCCGACCCGATCATCTTTCTTTAAATATATCTCTGTAACATTGTATGATGAAAGACTCAAATTTTGCACATCACCTCATTAGCGTATGGGGCAAACTTTACTAATTAGGGATGTTTTTGTACGGGGTGGTTGTATACAGATTTAAAATGTGTTACTCTTTTTGTAAAGGAACAAGAGGATTTTTTCTTAATGGAGTCAACTTATTTACAACCTTATTTTGAACATTTTTTCAATTTGCACTGCCCACTTATGTCTAACAGATAAAGAATTAAAACCCGTTACCACCTTTTTTGGACACCCTGTATATATGAGGTATTGTGGATACAAACAGTGAACTCAACAAGTTCTTCAGGCTTTTCAGATACAAAGAAAAAGGCAATATATTTTTTTTAGTCGAGTTCATCCTTCGTATCTGCAATGCGTCATATATTTTAACCTTTTTTTTTTTTATTGCTATCTGGAGTATGTAGGTAATGTAAGAAGCTTTTATATTGTCTATACTCCTTCATATATATATATTTGCTTTCCTTTAAGAGAATGGCATAATTATGTATAGAAAAATCCAGCTGATGAATCAAAATGTGTATCCAAATTATTAAATTCTGCTGAAATTAAACATTTATGATACATTAATTTTTATTGATAGTGTTCCTCTATTGTTGTTGTTGTCAAAACTAAAATAAAACTTAATATTTTTTTCCCTAGGCATGGAGCATTAAATGAAGTATGGAAACTGAAAGCTCCGAGAGACGATATAACACTAGATTTCGAGGAGTTCCTAGATCTATTTTTACATATTCTCGCTCAGGAAAGAAATCTGCAAAATCCAACAATGAAAACAGCTCACGAACAGAAATCAGAGATGATTTTGTCTACACTAAATTGGGTAAAAAATCTAGTGCAGGTGTTAAAGAATCAGACAACTTACCTAAGCCGAAAGCCAAATCGGAAGCAGTCCCTGAGGTCGTCAAACCCGAAAAGAAACCACCCACACCTGAACCCAAGCATACCCCGATCCCCAATGGCACCCACAAACCACCCATTGAGAAATCTGATGGAACTAATTCTAAGGATGACAACCATGAATCCTCACCAGAGCTCTCACCCAAGATGGAAAAAGAAATGGACGGCATATTCTTTGAGGCTAAGGCATCTGATGCGGAAGATACTAACTCGACATCGGGCAGTGGGGGGAAGTCGCAGTGGATCCCATCCAAAGAAAACCTCAGCTGGAACAACTCTCCCGTTGCCAGCTACAACCCCAAGACGAAAATGTTCCGGTGCGCCGTTTGCCAAGCGGTGGGCTTCATGTCCCGCATCGGCGAGCATTACCTAGGGACTCACTGCAATGCCAAAGTGTTTCATTGCCCGCAGTGCACGTACTGCAGTGCGTGGTGGCGTTGTGTTCGGAACCACATGAGTAAAACCCACGGTGTTGCGAATGCTCCTGCCTCGATGTGGAAGAATCAGCCACTCTTGGACGAGATCATGCAGATCCTGCAAAACCTCAAGTACAATGTCGATTGTGAGGACAGGGTTGAGAAGGTTGCCGAGAATTACGGCAAGCGGTATATTTGTCCCAAATGTCCGTACGCAACAGACCGAAGAGATCTTTACAATCGCCACGAAAACATCCACCGTGAAGAAAAACCCTTTCAATGTTATATTTGTTATAAATTATTTAATCGAGCTGACCATGTTAAGAAACATTTTTGCCGAATACACAAAGAGTTCAATTATGATATAAATTTAATCCGTCGGTTGCCTTCAAAACGCAGTAGAATTCCAGTTAGTCCTTCGTTGAATGGTGGAAGCTCCAGGCCAAGCCTGGACTTGAATGCATCTTTCAGTGATATGATGTCAAAGCCACCATCCCTATCTGTTCCTGTTACCCAGTCACATTTGTTGAGTTGTTTGACTGGCTCGCCGACCATGGTTCGAGTGAGTCGGGAAATAGATCACACACCCCCAGCACCACCCCCTCCTCTACATAGTAATAATCATCCTGAGAAGGACTCGAAGACGGAAGAGAAAAATGACAACACTTTCAATAAATCGCATAGCAACTTGTTGACCTTTTTAACGCAGAACGCTTTTGCTACTAAACCCTCTTACAAACCACCCCCACCTCGGAACACTGACACTCCCATAAAGGATATCCTCCAAGAAGCTTTACTCAAACCTCCAGGCTACTCATCCTTCTTGAGTTCTCAACCAAAGAAATTCATGTGTCCTTACTGCCCATGGACTGGTCCGAATTCTTGGGCCTTGCGTCTCCACACTTCGATGCATTACAAGACCTTTTGTGTTCTCTGCAACTTCAAGTCGACAGAAGCCAGCGATCTGGAGAACCACATGTGGGAAAGTCATAAGAAAAGATCATGCAACAAGTGCAATTTTTTGGCAGACAGTCTGTTGGCTTTAGATGCGCACATGCTAGATGTCCAGTAAGTATGCGCTCTTTCTTTTCATTCCAATCTTGTGTAAATATTCATTTTTCAGTGTTGTCAATTTTAGGATATTAGTTGCAGGGACCGATGCTTCTGAAATTTGGGTCCGTTTTAAAGCCCCCTTCATAAAACTACAGTAGATTAACCCTTTAACGCGCAGTGTTCCCACTCTGGGAACACCAAACTCTGACTTTTGACTGTTGCCAGTCACGAAGAATAGATTTGATTTCTATAAGAATAGTTAGCTCCACGAGAATCCTTTACTTTTTAGCACGTCATTGCCCGTAAAAAAAATTGTCATGATTGTTTTTAACAACACTGACATCTGCTGAAAAATGGAAGAATGCGAGAACGGCTGGATAGATTGCCCAATGTTGAAAAAAGGGCAGCCGTTGCCATCGTTCGACTTAACTACCAGCAAGATGGCGGACGATCGAAACGTTCATCGCGTGCCACAGATCCAGAGACCCTTTTTTTGATGCAGCTGGCTGTGCCGGCACAGCCAGCTGCATCAAAAAAAGGGTCTCTGGATCTGAAAAATCAGGGAACTTTTTTTCTCAATTTCCGTAGCCACCCTGTAATATTATGTTATTAGAACTATCAAATTTACAGCATTTATTACTCATTTTTCTGTATCTAATTCATGTACAGGAGTGAAGCTAAGTGATTTTGCATCCCTGGCAGAACAGTCTAAATTGTGCCCTCCACCTTCTTCTAAAAGCAATAATTCTTAACCCCCACAATCTTTGTATTTATAAAATGCTATTGTGCTATTTTGAAAAAAAACTTAAAATAGTAAAACCTCTGTGATCCAGCTGATTTTGTGCCCCCCCCCCTTTTCTGCTGTACACTAGCTATGGTCCTGTTTAAGTAGGTACAAGTGTTTGATAGCACTACTACTCAAAAGAATTTTTAAAGAAAACCAAAATATTTTAAACATATTTATGGCTTATTAAACTTGAATATAAAAAATACATTAATATTACAAACTTATTTTTTATTTATTAACCTGCTTAACTTTCATGTTTGGATTACAAGTAATCAGAATCAGGCTTTAAAAGATGAACCTGAACTTATTTCTAGTGTGTGTATGCATGCAGGTGGATCTAGAAATTTTTTTGGGGGAGGGGCTAAATTTTGAAAGAAGTTTATTTCATCCAAACTAAATGTACAATAAAGCAAAATTTTAGTCTAAACCAATGTAAACATTTTTGTGAAGGGCTAAGTTATATAAAAAAAAGATCATTTTCACTTTTTAAAGTGTATAATACAGCAGAATGTTACCCTTTAGCAATCTCATTTTTTTTTGGGGGGGGGGTGAAGCCCTGTAGCCCCTTCCCTCTATTCGCTACTATTTGTATGTGTCCACTCTACTGAAATACATTAATGAAAGTGAATGATAATATATACAGTTCAGATGATTTATCTTGCTTATTTAATATTAGCGTATTGTTTTTTATATGTGTTGTTTAAGGCCAATTATCTGCACGAGGGATCTAGGCCTATGGGTGGGGTGCCTTCCGTGGGGATCTTTTTAAGGGATCCTAACCCGTATTTACGCTAACACATGTGCATATTGTTTATGTTACTTTGTATAAATATGTAAGGATGGTGTTCCAAAAAGATAGCAACATGCTTTAATTCTGTATCTATAAGATTAGTTTGTAATATAAATTGAAAAATTTTCAAAAAGTGATATTTCTAAAATTTTTATACAATTCTCTTATCAAAAAAATTTCAAGTAGTAAAATGTATCCAATACACTTTTGAGGTAATCTATAAAATTTCGATCTTTCATCATAAAATATCTCAGATGTTTAGATAGGTAGTTGTACATGAATTTGAATGTAAACATTTAATCTTAAAGTGCAAAAAATAATTTCTTTTGTATGTTTCGTATGACTTCTAAAATGTGATCATCTGACATGAATTTTTCTCTTTGCGAACTATTGAAAAATGGCTTTAAGTCAGCATATATATGTCTGAATTGTTTTAGGATATATTTAATGAATTTTAAACATCACTTCATTAGTGTATGAGACATATTTTATTAATTTTTTTTAAATAATTATCCAGAGGAATTTTTTCTTAATGTAGTCTTTTTTACTACCGTATTTTGAACATAGTTTCAACTTACATTGATCGCTTATCTCTAATTGATAAACAATTAAATTTAAAATGTGTTACCAACTTTTTGTGACCCACTGTACTAAAACCTAAAATCCATTAATTTATAATGCTTAGTGGGTTGAAATATAATTTTCCTAAAGTTATAAATAGATATTTTATTTCCTGTATGTGTATACATGTTTTCAGCATCAAGTGTTTTGTGCATATTTGACTTTGTCATTAGTTTTCTTTTTTTTCTTTCAGTGGTCAGAAACCTCAGTTCAATTGCCGCCACTGCTCTCAGACATTTGAAGTTCGATCAGACATGGAGGCTCATTGCATTTTCATTCATAATCAAGTTTTACAGGAGTGCAAAGAAAATGGCTGTGATTTTTGCACTACTGATCCTAGTGTTCTCGAAACTCATAAAAAAGAAAACCATAACTCATCTTCTACATGTGAGTGATTTTACTTTATTTTACTATATTAATTTTATTTCAAACCTCCACCCCTTGTACATTTTGATCATCTATAGGCAGAGGTGTACGTAGCATCTTTGATGTCAGTTAAAATTATACTATCACCGTAGTGTATGAAGCTGTTTCTATGTCTCTCACACAACAAGAATGGTAAAACAGCTTTGGTGTCTGGAAATAGGTATACAACCGTGAAATTGCAATACTTATACTAGGGTTCACCCCAGGTCTTTCTTGCCTGGTGAATCGCCCAACAAGTTTCAACAGGTTTCTACAGACCTGGAAAGTCAGGGAAATGAGTTTTGGTTAGGGATATGGGAAAAAAGTCAGGGAAATTTGAAGAAAGGTCAGGGAAATGCAAGAATATTTGAATTTTGCAGAAAAATCAAGAAAATACTTCCTGTTTGAACCTAATTGTAGAAATTGTTTTATTTTCATTTTCTTATTTAACCTTGTATATAATTTTTAAATGTGTCCTTTGTTAACATATCTTGTTCAGTTGAAATATTCTTAATTTTATCTTAAATTGTTATTAAACATGGTTTTTGTTAGAATCCAGTGATGTCAATTAATATTTTTGTGTATATTAATTTTATTATTATTATTTGTAAAAAAGGGGCAAAATATATAAAAAGTTATTAATTAAAGGATGTAATATTAAAAATAGAAACGCAAAATACAGGAAAGCACGCTAGATAAAAAGTCAGGGAAGAGCATGATAGATGTCAGGGAAGCAAAAGCTGTGAAATCTGTAGAAACCGTGTTCAATGACTGCCCAGCAGAAAAATCAGAATATCATTTCAAATGCTGTAATTTGAAGATTTATACATTGCAGCTTCATAATACCATCTAGCTGACAAAAATTTCTGTGGGGATCACTGTATAGTATTAATTTTATCATATCACCCTCTGCCTTCCCCTTCGCCCAAATACATAGTGATTCTTACCCCCAAGATGTTTTTAAAATAATGTAATATTTTAAACATTTTGCTGTATGTAAATTATCATTATTTTCATTGGTGTTGAATTTTAAAATATAACTCTGGCTGACACAAAGGAAAATGGAAAATAGTGTGTGACCATTTATAAAACTGTCTACAATCAGGAGCAACACATAAGACTATTTTCATTCTTTAATTTAATTTTTTTTTTTTTTTTTTTTTTTTTTTTTTACTGAATACACATTATTTCCATAAATTCGATTCATTATATTTGTCTTGTTTATAAGTAATTTCTGTAATCATAAATACAAATATGTTTGATTTACGTAATAAATATTCAGCACAGTCATAAAATACTATTTTTTTAGTTTATTAAGTTTTTCTTTTCACCATGGAGACACTTCGGTTTTATTGAACTTCAGATATAGTGGACGAAGTTTGATGGTCCCCAAAGGCTCACTATAACTGGGGTTGACTGTATATCAGATCAGTTTCGGTTTTCATTCTACCATAAATAACGGTTTGCGGTTCAGTTCGAATGAATAATTTCATTTTATGTATATTCTTATTTGTACTAAAAATATAATTCTATCATCAACTGGGTTAAATCTACCATCTACAAGTTGTTTCATGCAAAACTGAAACAGAAAAGTAGTAGTGAACATGAGAACAGAAAATCAAGAAGCAATGTTACATCCATTTTGCTAAAGCAAAGCAACTGCAAACAAGACTGTTCTACACAGAAAAGGGGTGATAGAACTTCATAAAAATACCCATCTCAACCTATTTTGGCTCACTGTCTTTTTATGATGTTTTCCATTTCATTTAATTTCAGTTTGGAATTTCAGAAACTATTCTACTTATTGTTAGTTCAGCTGTAACTAGAGTTTTAAACATAAAAGAGCTTTTCTAAACTTCCGTTTGCCCCTATTTTCATGAAATTGAATCGGACCTGACGCATGCATAAATGAGAGGAAGGCTCTGTGAATTGAAAACAGACTGTACATGTAATGATGATAATTATATCATGGTTGCCACAAACCTTGAAAGTCAGGGAAAATGAAATTGGTCAGGGAAATTTTAAATTTACAGAGGAAAGTGAGGGAAAACTCCAGTTCGGTAGGGAAAATATATTGAAACTTAAACGTTTGAGTCCAAAACAGTGCGATCACGCTGTTGAGATTTTATGTCGAGAAAACCCAGTACATTTCGAACAATTGATGATGTGTTACCAATTGTTGAAGTTGTGCGCTCAGATTTACTGAAGGAAGTACATCACACAGCTCATGTAAATAGTACATTTTAAATAGGTAGGTTTACAATTGGGATTCATCGATGTAAAATAAACAAAGTGCTATCACGCTGCTTGGTATTTCTCAGCATAAAATATAACAAGCGCCATCGTGCTGCTTAGGTCTTTTCGTACTCATTTAGAGAAATTACCATTGCATTGTTTGGGATTCTTCAACAGTGTTTTTTCAATACCCCCTGGGACTCGGTTACTAAACGGTTAAGAAAGTAAAATTTACTTATTTATGTATGTATTTTCATTGTAAATGTAAAAGAAAAAAAGAAGGAGTGTGTTAGACGGCTATGGGGATGGTGGAGGTCGTAATAAAGTTTTTAAAAATATTTTATCATATAATTAATAGTACTTACTACAGTTTAAGTATTATTTTTAATCCATTAAGACAGAGAGAGATAAACTTATATTTTAGAAACATGCATTAAAACTCTTTTAATTTGTAAATTATTATGGTACCATAAATGCATGTAAAATGTATTATTTTAATTACTATAGCCTGTTATTGCGAATACCAAAATAACATTTTTTTCCGATTTTCAGTCGAGTTCCGGTTTGAGCTGCTGGTGCACATCCCACTTTATATGAAAGGTTAACTCAAAACTTTTATAAATATCTGGGAATCATAAATAATAGTATGATAGATTCCATGAATTCTGACCTATAATGACAGGAGTTTGTTGGCCATGCTTTAAAATTAATTTTCTTGAATAATCCTGAAATTATTTGGCAAAATACCTTTTCCCTCATTGGCCTGTATGAGTGTAAGGAAAAACAGCTCAATAAGCAGAATACTAAGAGACTAAATATTTAAAATTAGTAAAAACTTTTATTAATGCTGATACATATGAGACAAAACAGCTATGATATTATAATCAATGCTGCTATTGGTTGTGTCATTAAAAAAAGCCATTTTGTTTATATTATAATGTATGCATACTTTAATATTAACATGTGATTAATATTTGCACTTTTTTTGTCTTTTATTTTGTGATTTTAACACTTTGAGCCTTGATTTTTGCCTTCCTACACCAGTTTTTGTTGGGTATTCTTGTGACCAAATATTTGTTAGATCTCTTAATTTTTGTATCAAAATTATTCAGGCATTTAATGGAACACTTTTTTGCTCATTTTTTAGCTCAAGATACGAGTGCCTCAAGAACCCTGTGCCTCTACTGTGGGTGTGATTTTGCTGATCCTCAGTCACTTTCCTTACACGAAGAACTTTTCCATGAAAATCCTCTTCAGAAAGCCGCTCGCCGGCCCCTCAACCCCTACTGCTGCTCCGTGTGTGGCTACTCCACTCCGAAGCAACCCATGATGATGGAGCACATGAGGATCCACACCGGCCAGACGCTCAAGTGCCAGGCCGGTGAGGGCTGCCACTTCGACACCCCGTACGATACTGTTCTCAGGGAGCACGTACTGCAGAGTCACAGTAACGACGACGGCATAGTCAGGTGTCCTCACTGTGGCTTCCGCTGCAGCACGCGCTATTCGTTTGTCACTCACTACAAGGAGTTTCATCACCCATTCTGCTGCCAGCTGTGCGAGGACATTGAGCACAAGCATTTCGTCTCCCCCTTCACCGGCGCCTCTGGAGGAATCGCGGCTCTGTTCCCGTTTGCTAAGAAAGTGGCAAACACCTTAAACGGCGGTGTCGGCGACTTTGGCCTGGAGAAGTCAGGTGACGATGGGGGTAGGCGGTCTCGCAAGCAGATGCAGCCAAGGAAAGTGGTCGTTCAGGAAGACGCTGCGGCGACGAGCCTCGACGAAGTTGAGAAGGCGGCTGGCTCGTCTAGGAGAAAGGCAAAGAAGCGTTCCAGTTCCAGAAATAGAGAGAGAGAGAAATTTATATCTTTGTATGCTGAAAAAGTTAAGAAAATAGCTCAAGCATCTCTTTATAAATGTAGATTCTGTGTGAAAAGTCCAATATTTTTTAGACATAAGCGAAACTATTTACTTCACAGACAGTGGCATTATCTAAGGAAACATCACTGTAATAAGTGCATTCAAACTTTTAGCCATCGCTACCAGGTGCTTTTACATCAGAGAGAACACAGTGAAAAGGAAACTAAGGTTTCCTCTTAGCATTGAACTTTTTTGTTTTTTGGAGAGGGAGCTTTTGTGTGTCACTTTGAATTATTTGTTTAAGTTAACGGGAAATCAAAAATATATGTGCAATATATACATATTTATATTTGTGAATTATATTTTATATTACTTAACATGCTTTGCAAAAGTTGTTACTATGATTTAATCTAGTTCTTCAGTTTCAATGTCATTTATAAAAAAATTTTAAAAAGTCGTAAATTTTTCTGTGAAAAAAATAGTAGTTAACATCTGTTTTTATATTTAAAACTGTGCTAGCTGGAACACAAATTCCTGCAATTAAAAAAATATATATATTAAAATTCTCTCTATACTACATATCAAGTTAAGGTTTTAATTTGTTTTTTATAAATGTGTGAATGACTTTTTTTTTGTTAGTAGTCTATTACTAAAGTTCCCAAGCTTTCTCGGCTGCTGAGGATTTTTGAAATAAAAAATTGAGAGCAAAATTCTCTAATGCATATCAAGTGTTTAAACACTAAATGTTTCTGCAAATGCATGTTTTTGTAGGGCCCAAATAATAGTTTGGGAAGTGCTACTTTAGCATGACTGTACCTAAGTATCTTTTAAGTTTCACAATTTTACACTCAGTACAAAATAAATATAAAGACAGTCCATAAATTTTCCAAGTTATTATAAAATCTAAGTTTTTTTCAAACATAGTTACTGCCTTTATTGTCTGTGAATGATTATATGTTTTGCAAATTTTCTGCACCACTCTTGCTGCTTTGTACAACAAAATTGAAGATTGCATACTTAGATTGTATGCTCTTCAATAATAAATGCTTTATAAATTTCCGAGTTTTGCAAAGGTTTGCTTAAAATTTAAGCAAGACGTAAATTGCTGTAAATAAGGTCAAGATTTACAATTGCCAGTATGTCTACTTCCATACCTGGAAATGGGGGACCCTCCCCCCTTTTATTTGAAACACTTTTTGTTCTCCCAGTATTTTCATATGAACATCCAGTTTGTTTTATGCTCCTTTTATAAAACAGTATGATGCTGCTATAAATTTTAAAAGAAAAAAGGAAATTAATTGTATGTTCTTATTGATTTTGTAAATTACTGAAATAAATTCAGTAAATATTTAAAAGAAATGTTGCAAATCAAAATATTTTAAGAATTTTTGATGTTACTGATGCTATATGTTTAATTTGCAATGCCTGACAAGCTTTTAATTTGTTACGCTTAATCAAAATCTTAAATATTTGAGGAAGTTACGTTTACTGTTTGGTCAAAGCAAATATTTCAATGTGACACACAAATTTGCCATTTATTATCCCCCCCCCTTTTGTTATAAATACATTGTCATATATTTTTTGTCCTTTTATCTTTTTAATATATTTTATGTAGATTTTTCGTGCAGTAGCTACAGTGTTTCGGTTAATAGGGCAGTTTGTTTCGCATGTTTGAAAATTCAGAGCTGTTTTTTTTTTACGGTGTTAGTCATTGAATTACCTGGTGATTGTTGTGTTTGTGTTGAAAAAAAATTTATTACCATTGTACAGTTACTTTTTTCTTTATGGGAGTATGCATCACTTGCATGTGTTTGTATGTTAATGTTAGGCATGTGATAATTTCCAAGGTCCTGCTCCTTTGCAATTGTGATAATTTTTCTGGCCTGGAATCAAATATTCAGTGTGTCTTTCCCCTTTGAGAAAGAATTAATATATTAAAAATTAATCGTAAATTTCTTGAGTTGCATTTTGTAATGTTACTTATATATTCATGGGCAACCTGTTAATATAATATATATATATTTATATTTTAAAGTCAAAGCTGTTTTTTGTGATAAAGTATTTAAATTTGTTATTAATGTGAAATAGTTTAAATATGTGGTACTTGCATATTGTATATCATCGACTATACAAAAAATTATTTTCTCAAACAATGTAAGTTTGCACCAGCTGTAAATCTGGAATATACTGATTTTCATCAACCACTGTTCCCACGATTATCTAAAAGTAACATCAATGTATTTGCATACATTATTCAGAATTTATTCTATATCCTTCAACAAGAGCTTCGAAGTACAACAAAACAAATAAGTCAGTTGATTATGTAATCAGTGCTATAAAGTTACTCATTTTCACTAGCGTAAGCTTCGTAGAGTGAAATCGCAACATTTGACAAAAATATTTTTTCTGGGAAATGGTCAGCAATAGAATATGTAAGTACTAAACATACAAAATTAAGTGATTTTTTTTAAATTTTTTTTTATCTTGGGTAAAAGTGTTATGTTTGTTCAATGAAAGTGGCTGCTTGTTTATAAAATGATAATCATACCTTGTAAAGCTACCACTCACTGTTAAAGTGGTGATTTTTACAACTTTATTAAACTGATTGCAAAATTTGTTTAAAAAGTATGTTAAGTAAAATTCTGTAAATAGATGTTAACTATGTTCATCTTTGATTATGTTCTAATTGTTGACATCTTTGACTATCAATGACTTTACCTTGACAATGTAGTTGCTAAGACTTGTATCTTCATACAATTCCAGATCAGACATTAGAAATGTTAATGTTGTAAAGTGATAAAAACTGGAAAGGGGGCACATTTCCCCCCCCTCTTTTGTCTATTTTCTCTTATAAATGCATTAGAATTTACAAAATCAATCATTTTTTTGTGATCCAAGCTTAATTTCTCTCGGAAAAGGTCACATGCTCCCCTGTGGATCTTTCAATACTTCATATCACTATGTTGAAATCTCATATTCATTCTTTCAGGGCTGTTTATATAATGTATAACTTAGAAATAGAAATGAGTTGCAGTATGTTTAATGATCATAGTTTTGGCAGAGTTTATTTTAAAAATGGCATGTGAATGATTTAGTAGTAAGTTAACATGTAAAATGTTTTCATAAATCAGTTCTTATACATGGGAGAGAAACAAATGCAGTTGAATTCTTTCCTTGTCCTTCGAAGCTTTTTGTCGATAAATTTTGCTTTCAGTTTACCTGTTGATTTCACACTTAAGTTGATTGGTCATTTGAAAAAATGTCACAATTCCCACATTCAACAAATGTTTTTCCCCCTAGAACTTTAATTATCAGTGACTTAAAAACTTTTATGTATCAAAATTTAACAAAACTCAAGTACTTCACATTGTTTAATGGCATAGTTAATCTTTTGCTCAATAAAAAGATTGAAAATGCCCACTCTGTTGCTGGCATAAAACATTTTGATATTCATACGTATTATTTGACAAGTAACCATCCTAAATAACCTGTGTTGTGCTGGGATTAAGACCAATTATCTGCACAAGGGATTTAGGCCTATGGGTGGGGTGCCCTCCTTGGGGGGTCTTTTTAAGGGGTTCTAACCCGTATTTACGCAAATTTTCCGAGAAAACTTCGAACGGTTAGATCGACGGCCGCACGATGGGACCCGAACACGGGACCTTCACACTTCGCCCGTCTACCATTTCCAGTGACATAACCACTGTGCCATGGTGGGGTTGCCTAAATGTCCTTATTAATGAATACACTTGTTTGAAGTATTCACTAATAAATACATGCCCACATATTGGCGAATATTATTGATTTGCGAATATTATTGTACTCCTTGTTCATATCGGAGTATAAATAATAATGATAAATCTGAATGTCATATTGAATGCAAAGACTTGATTTGTAACATTTTTTGAAAATGACCCAGGTACTATGAAAAAAAATTTTGTAATTCCATGGTAGTGTAGTAATTATGTTCTTTTTTTTAAATTTATATAGTTTGATAAATTTATGGATTCTCCCGGTGAAAAGTGGGTCCGAAATTTCTTTTATTGCAATATTGTTTACATGTTTTTTTAATTTCTTTTATTATTATTATTAGGTTGCCTGTTTATGTATAAGTATTGCTCGTTCTACTGCCTGCAGAACACTGTTCTGGTTGTTGCTGTGATGAGCTATATATAAAAAGCACAGAGTCCAAAAAAAAAAAAGAAAGAAACCGGTGAACTTAATGGTTAGCAGAAAAATTTTCATGATTGTTACTACTTTTCTCTTTTAAATTAATCTTGTTGAAGTTGAAATTGTCGTTAAAAAAATTCTGCTGTTGTTCCAAGTGGAAGAGGAAAAAAAAGTTTTTATATTTCTGACAAAAGAAATGTAGGTGATTCCATTGTGACTAATAATGTAACATTTACGGCTGAAAATGAAGATGTTTTTAAGACTGATATATTTAGATAACTTTTTCCACCATTACAGTTATGTTATTAGATCATAAATAAGGGCATAGTAGCTTTGTTTTAATTTTAGTTAAATACTGGTCATTTTTTATCAGACTAACATAACATTTTCACTACCTTAATGGTATGTTTGTAATAGGTCTTAACCTTTTCACTATTGGGGGGGGTTTTTTTCTGAAAAAAAAAGAGAAAGAAGTACTTTATTACATCGATTACAGTACAAATATCAGTGAAATGCTGAAAAAAAATTAAAAATTACACTAAATTGTCAGTTATATCAGGAATACCAGTGGGACATGCAGTCTTATTAATACAAAGCATATTTATCCCATAGAGTCATTTGAAACTACCTGTGGGACATACTGTCCTGGTGGTAGAAAAGGGGTGAAATAACTAAAATGACCAGTATTCATACAAGTATCAAAATGTAAATTATTGGGTTTTAATTTAGTTATTTATGATCATACCATGCTTGCTGTAAAACTAGAAAAAATTTTTTAATAATCAGTTTTTAAAAAACATTTTTATTTTCTGCTTTTTTTATTGCCATGGAATGACTTGACGTCTTCTCATTTTTTAACTCTTTGAGAGACAAAAGACTGTCTTTTTGTAGCAAATTACATGAGTTCCTCACAAACTGCTCATATTTTGTGTTTAGAAACAATTAGAAGCCACTGAGAGAAAAGAAAATACATTAATCATATCAGAAATATATATTTGTGTCAGCTGTATTTTTTGCTTGCATTCTACAGCATGCAGGAATTGGACACTCTACTGTACACTCAAGGTTTCTGGGTCCAAATGTTCATGAAATTTGTGCTGTAAAGTGTGAAATTTTAGCAGGGTTTTTATTTATGTCTGACAGTGCTGTTGATGGGGAAAAATTATTATTATTATATATATATTTTAAATTTATGCATTTTTTAAACTGCATAGTTTTCCGGTGTTTGTAATGAGGTTGGAAAGTAGATTACAAATATCCATGTCCCTATGTATAAACCCTATATTGAGAGTATATTGTATGTCTCAAAGAGTTCCGGTGTTAATAAAAATTCTGTTGGGAAAATTTACTTTTCAATATTCATTTTTATTGTCTCCAAATATGTGTTATCCATCAGCATTAAGTTATTTTCAAAGCAAAATTATTTTTCTTCTGTGTACACTGAACTTCCATTTTCATAGTAGATACATTCCAACATTATTGTCTAAAAAAATATAAATAATAATGTTGAATCTGTGTAAAAAGACAGTCTGGTGTATTTAAAAAAATGTAAAAGTATCGTTTTTAAAAAAAAATCACCTTGCTTCATTTTTTTTTTCTTGTTCCCTTATTATTTTTTAAGTATATACATTCTTAGTCCAGCAGTTTTAACTTCTTTTATGAACTTGAATAAAAATAATTTTGGAAAAGAAGTATATACATTATTCATTTTATTTTCATCATAGTTCTTATAAAACACCTATTAAAAGAAGAAAAAAAAACTACAACTGAACTGATCTGAAAAGAAAAATTATATTTTTGTCCCTCTTCAAAAATGTTTAGCAATTTTTGTGGTTGATTTTGTGTCATGGATATTTATAAAGATACTTTCCCAACCTTGAATTTGTGTATATTATAGAGTTATAGCTTCAATCTTTATATTAATGTGTATTTATAGAGAACTGAGTTGACATTTCATTTAATTCATGCAGTTTATTCTGATAGATTTTTATCTGATGAGTTAATTTCCTTGCTTGTAGATGTTGCTGCACTGTAGTATTAATTTTCTATATGCTCTGTTGATAGTTTGGTTCTTTGTTGTTTCTTCCGGTGAATCAAATTAGTGTTATATAGCTTTATCTTAATTATACGTTAACATGTTTCAGAATTATCTATCTATATTTATATGTATATTCATGTAAAGTACTGTTCATGAAATTTTTCTTTTATGCAGAAAACTTATTTAATGTACATGACTGAATCAAAATTGTTTATGTTTAATATTTAGTTGTTTATTAATTTCACTTGTTGCTTTATATTTTTATTTTAACAGATAAAAAATATCTACGGTAATTTCAGAATTTAAAAAAGAAAAAACAATCAAAACATCAATGTGCAATTACTGATAGTTTATCGTACAAATTTAATTTTGTGATTTCTTAGATTTTTTTTTTTCCCTAAAAGTAAACATATGTACTTTTTTTTTATTTCAAATGGAAATGTAAAAATTATATTATTTTTTTGTTTTTTTTAATCTCCCTGAAAACTAGATCTAGAAAGTGCCTGTTTAAAAGCAAAAGATAATTTCATAAAGGAACATTGATAGATTTTTGAGCAGTTTTTCTTTGTATTATAAACTTATTTCATATATATATATTGTTAGTAAATAAAACAATAAGAGTTCATATTTTGTTAGTGTTTATTTCTTGAAACACTTTTTAAATTATAATGTATTGATTTAAATGGGATGAAATTAGAATGAACTTTCTATTTATAACATAATGTTTACTTATTTCATTTATTAAAATAAAATAGAAAAATTTCTCTTACTACACGTTTATCAAATTACATTTTAAAGTATACATATAAAATTCCTAGGCTTCCTGCTTCGATAATTATATATCTTGGCATTGCTAATTTTAAGGTGCCTCTAAATCTGACTTAAGGATCTTAAGAAATTACAGTAGAACTCAAACTTCTAAACTATAGAATTTCTATGATCTGGACGAAATTTGGCTTCACAATAAAAATAACTTCTTAACTATGTAATTTACAACAATAAATAACATATTTCTGTAGTGTATAATTTTTAAATAATTATGTTTAATTTTCATGTATATATAGTATTTTTTTACTATTCAGGAAAGGTAACTTTTTTTTTGATAATTGTACCTGGTTATCACAATTATTTATAATTCATATCACAGGATTTCTGTCATTTGAAATTAGTAGTCCCATCAATTGTGGATTTTGAAAAATTCTACTTATGCAACTTTTGGAAAAAGATTTTTAAAGGATCAAATACATTGGAGGAAAAAATTTAGATTTGTCTTCTCAAGCTGTACTATTTATTCACTCGTACTAATGGCTAACACAAGTATTGTGAAACAAATTTCTAAACATACAGTATTTTGTAATATTTTTTCACATGTCACCATTATTGCAAAGACATTTTTGTGAGGCATATTGTTTATAAGAGTGCATAGTACAAATTATGATGAATACTCTGAAATTTGAATTTCTGGTTTGCTTTAACACAACTACTCAAGCACCATTCTTGATTTCATTGACAATAAACCTATATACCCTCCGTGCAAAAAACTTCTCCAAAATTTAAACTGAAGTTGATTGAAAAAACACTCAAAATACTGGTGTTGAACGATAAAGTAAATAAAAAACTTTGTAAAAAACACACATAAGATGTTGCAGGTAAGTAGATATGTAGTAGTAAGTAGATATGTTTCGACCAAAAATTGGTCAAATTATTTTCGACCAAAAATTGGTCGAAAATAAACAAGCAACCAACTTGCTTGTTTATCTCTTTTCAGTTCCCTCTGTTCCTTGTGACGAAGGGCTTGGACTGAGGAAGGCCAAAACAATTTTTGGTCAAAATGTATGTATCTACTTACCTGCAACATCTTATGTGTGTTTTTTATTTACTTTGAAGTTGATTGGTTTATTATACAAAAAGTGTAAAGTGTATGGCTTTGAGCAATTTTAAAATCAATCAAAACTGTTAGAAACTGGGGAGAAATGTATCTTTGTTAACCATTTTATTGTTCTGTTTATTCAAATAGAATTACCTTGTAGTACAAATGTGGTGATATATTTGCACTGCAAGTTTTTGTTCAAAGTCATACAATGCGTGCAGCTTTCTTTTTTTTTTTTTTTTTTTTGGCAAGTAAATTCTTATGTGTGTTGTCTAAAAAAGTTTTGTGTTTAAAGGACTGCATTGCAAACACAATTTTATCAAAACTTTTAAAATAAAATCTATATATGTATCAAAAAGGTACTGTATATTTGGCCTGTTTTAGAGAATCTTGAAACTTTTTTCTTGCAGCAGGGAGAAAAAAAAAAAAAAGCATTAAATATGCTACAGATATTTTAATAATCTAAAATTGTATCTGTGTGAAACAATTTCATAAAACTGCTGTTGAAACAATTTCAAATACATAACTTTGTACTAAACATACTGATTTACACGTTTCAAAAGACAGAAAATTTTAAGTATGCTCCAACTCTTGCCAGAACAAATTAGAAAACAAATGTGAAAGGCTAGTGGTCGAAACTTAAAAAAAAAAAATTTTGAGCCCAGGTTTAACCTGTTCACTTCTAATGTTGCAAAGATGTTATAATGACATTCCTGTGTGGTGTTCAGTGCTGCTTTTCCACTGATGCTCTGTACAGCCTAGTATGAAGCAAGCAGACTATTTAGCAGAGGCGATCATGAGAATGAACTAGGCTCGTATTACTGTTTGGAACCTATCCCCTGGCATTGACATGGTGAACATTCAAGTTTCGTTTTACCATTACTAGCATTTTTTTGTTTTTTTAATTACACTTAAACCTTTTACAGGGTTCCAACTGGTCAGGGAAAACCTGGAAAAGTCAGGGAATTTCATTTTGGCAAAAGAAGTCAGGGAGAAGTCAGAGAAAATTGCAAATTTTGGCCCAAAACCTGGAAAGTTGTATAATTTGGACTGGAAAATCGGTATTTGTGAACAAACAACGTTTAACCTTACTTTGGGAGGCTAAACATATTAAAGAACATATGCAAAGTTGACGTCATAAGCATAAAAAATAGTCTGGATTTTTATCACATGATGGTCTGGAAAAGTCGGGGAATTTTGTTTTCAGAAATTGAGTGGGAACCTTGCTTTTAATTTCCAACTTTGTACAAAAAACTGTGATTTGCCAAACGCACTCTAGGTAAATGCTTCATGTTAAATCTGGATTCATGGGAGCTTAAACTCAATATCCTCTCCAAGGCCTGACATTACATTTTTTTACCCCTATATATGGACAGGGTGTCTACTGGTCAGGAGAATGGGAAATAGGTCAGGAAAATCTAAAAAAAGGCTGGAAAATGCAAAATGGGTCAGAAAAATTCTCAAAGAATAAATTTTTCTCCATATAAAAATTTTCTGGCAGGTTTTTTCCAGACTCCAGAGTGAGATTTGTTTATAAAGGTGATTTATAAAGTAAATAAAAAACACACATAAGAAGTTACAGGTAAGAAGATACGTATGTTTTGACTAAAAATTGTTTTGGTCTTCGTCAGTCAAAGCCCTTCGTCACAGGGAACTGAAAAGAGATAAGGTTTATCTCTTTTCAGTTCCCTGTGTTCCTTGTAACGAAGGGCTTTGACTGACGAAGACCAAAACAATTTTTGGTTGAAACGTACGTATCTTCTTACCTGTAACTTCTTATGTGTGTTTTTTACAAAGTTTTTTATTTACTTTAAAGATGATTTATGTTCAGATAGAATAAACAAGGTATCCACCAGTAACTAAAAAGGTGACTTTGACTAATTTAAAGATAGCGCAACTTTTTTTGATCAAAAAATGTCATTTTCATACTATTTTCAAGTTTTTGGCTACTTGTATCTTTCTCCGTGCAACCAGTTTTAGTTCTTGTCAACTCCCTTTTCTTTTTTTAAAGTTGCTCTATTGGTCATTCATCAAACATTTTAATCGATTTTTTTAATTGTGCTATAAAAATTAATGTACCATATACTCTGTTATATAGTGCATGAAGTTTTCTAATTTATCATTATATTCATTCCTTCTTAAATGAAGCTAAATGACATATGTTTATTTCTTAACTACAAAATCATGAAAATATGCTACTATTTAGGCAACTAAAATTAAGAAAATTGCTACTAAACTGACAACTTTTTTATGTCATTGGGGCTACTAATGCTACTATTTTTGCTTCATAACACTGGTGGACACCCGAATAAATGATTCAAAATGTTTGTGGGGTATGTTATGCTCATATCTGTTTCACATTCTGTGGTAGGGTGTTTCTTGTAACAGAACAGTCAAAAAACTATCGGTGTATAACCAGTGGTAAAATGTGAGACACCCACTGGTGGGGCTGACCCGAAGGTTAAGTGGTAAAATGTAGAAGCTTTCATTACTATTAATCTAATCTTGTTTGAAATTAGACATCTGCATTTAATATTGTCATCTAGATATGTCGCATAAGTACCACATGTAGCACAAGTAAAATTGGTCAATATTGGTTCAATCTAAAGGAGTATCTTAAAGCTCATAGCAATTTTTTCTATCTAACTTAAGTACATCCATAATTATATTACAGTTGAAAATTTATATTAAGTTGTAGCAAACTATTTAAATATGAAAAAGGGTGGTGCTATTCATAGGTGCACCCACGGAGGGGGCTAAAGGCCCCCTAAAGCTAGAAAGTTAAATCGGAAAAGCTTTAAAAATTGAAAATATTGTTAATCAATTAAAATATATTTAATTTTTAAAACTGTCTTCAAATTATTTCTAAAATATTTTTTACAAAAAAAGTCGTTTTTTAAATAAATAGTTACATGAAGTACATTTAAACCCTGTTACAATGTCATTGAAAAAATCAGTATTTATGGCTCTATAACGAGTTACGTTGATAGTGGGCTTGTGTTCTATGGGCAAGTGGTACAAAATATTTTGATGTTATAAGAGAATTATTACTATAATCGAAGTCACTATAACCAAGTTCATTAGTATTTGTAGCCCCCCCCCCCAAACTAAAATCCTGAGTATGCCACTGGTGCTGTTAAAGGGATTTCACAAAGTAAAATGCATGAATGGTCAGGAAATTTTTTTCAAGCTCCCCTAAGTCTGGAAATTGACTTTCAGAAATTTAGTAGACACCCTGTATGACTAACTCACCATATTTGATAATAATGTATTAGTTTAAACATAATATTTTTTCTTTCTTATTTGCATGTAGAGCCCAGGGCATGGTCCAAGTGCTGATTCAATGATCAGGGCCCGATAGTCTCTCCTCTTGTGTACCCCACTGCCAATGGAAGGAACATTATCTTATAAATTTTTAGGGCTTTGTGGGAGGAGGGGGTTCGGGGAAGATAAAATATAATAAATAAACCTACATATGGAAAGTGCTAAGATAAAGTATACGTGTGTTTAATACAAAGTTATTTATGTTGGAATTTATTATTAGTTTGTCATTTCTAAATTTTTTATACATCAATACCTGTATACTGTATTAACAGTATGTTTCCTATCTTGTGATAACGTGTTTAACTGATACAGAAAAATGTGGAATTATACAAATTCCATTCAACTGTAGGTTGATTGATATAAATTAGTGGCAGTTGCTCAGAAATAGCTAGGATAAGTGAGAAAAATGCAAGTTTTCCTACTTATAAGGTAAAGCAGCATTCAGTTTTTTTAAGTGAAGTAGAAAGAGTTGTATCTAAATATATTTTTAAATAAGTCTGAGAAAATACGGTGAAATGCTAGTACCTGTTCAATTTGCTTTGTAATTTTTTTTCAACAATCAATCATACGTACAACTGTCAAAGAATTGATAAAATGAAGTTTATTATTAATTGTCAAATGTTAGTACCCATTAAGTTTGTTACATGTTTATAAAATGCATACATAATCGTATCATATGTCTCAAAAAAGAAACAACAATTTGGTTGTGTTTGTGCTTAATTTCAATAATTATTGGTTAATATAGCGGGTGATTCAAAATAGATGTTAAGACGATTATTTTTTAAACCATAAGTGATCGAAACATACTTCCAAATTAGAAAAGTTCATGAAATTAAGAGTAGCTTTTAGATATGGCATTTTTTTACTGGAGATTGTATACATATTAAAATGCAAAATTTAATTTTTATGTGGTCCCTCTTTTCCTACCCTTTATATTAAGAAGAATATTACTCTTTGCCTAAGAAAATTAATAAAGCAAATCCCGTTAATCTAAGTGAAATAGTTAGCGAGAAAATTAATTTTGAAACTGATGACTCACACCACTTTACCTACCGTGTTGGCGTCCGTTTTCAGGCGAAAAAAACGTTACTTTAGGGGACCAATTATGAGTTGATAAAAGATAATTAAAGATCCCATTATTGGGAAAAGCAGTCAAACAAATGTGTAAAATTAACAGGTACAGTTTTACTTGATTGGTACTGCTTTATGAAATGAGCGATAATTTAGTCTTTAGAGGGACCATCCACTAGTTACATCACACTTCTAGAGAAGAAATTTTTGAGTGTAAAAGAGAATGGCAAAATAATGGTGTAGTTTACTATGATGTGGTAACTTTCACTAGCATCTGCCAAATATGCTTGAGAGGAAAATTCTAGCTAAATTAGGATTTGAGGAGTCAACTGTGTCTATCGAGAGACTACCAACATAAATTAACACCATCTGAAAAGTAATTACATTTTTCTCACTTTGGAGACATCTCCTTATTGCTTGGCGACGAATGCCAAAATTTTCGAATTGATATATCTCGGAATCTATTCCACATAGAGACACAGGATTTGTTTTATTAATTTTCTGAGGCAAAGAGCAATATTCTTCTAAATATAAAGGGTAGGAAAGGAGGGACTGTATAAAAATTAAATTTCGTATTTTAATATGCATACGGCCGATAGTAAAAAAAAATGCCCTATCTGAAAGCTACTCTTAATTTGACGAACTTTTCTAACTGGAAATATGTTTCTATCACTTACGGTTTAAAAATTATCGCCTTAACATCTATTTTGAATCACCCGGTATAGGCGTAATTCAATATATCAAATAACCCATCATACATCTATAGTTAGCAGTATTATAATATTATTTTTATTATTACTATATTTTAAATAGCTCTCGAACTCCATGATTTATATGCTTAAATTATTTGACTCCTATTTTTTCATTTTTGCTTTTGGCAACATTTTTTTTATTTATTGGCATCGCTTGGAATTTTTTCTAACTACCTCATCTTTTGATTATACATGATTTTCTCCAGCAGGATCAGTGCCATATTTAGAGGTGTGGTGGCCCTGGGGTAACAGAGTAGTGAAGGCTTTTAATTACTTTTCAAACAAGTTAAACAATATTTCCTGTATGGCGAAGTGGGTTAGTCATGAACTCATAGCCTAGCAGTCCTATAGTCTGTTTGCTGAGTCGAGAGAACGAAACTAAACAATTGCACGTGCAAACTGATGAAGAGTAAACACCTGGCATTTTGCCAAACATAGTGTTAATTTCTGCTTTCTTCCATTTATGCTGTTTGGAATTAAGAAAGGTTAAATTCGCTTAACTAGGGATTGGTGCCAAAAAATGTTATTCTTTTGTAGCCCGTTTGTTTACTTTCGATCTCTCGTTTCCGCGAACAGACTATAGGTTTGATTCCTTGTGGAGGTAATTTCATTTACACACATAAAAAAGTCCACTTCTTTTGTGTTGCACTCCTAGTGTAACATCTATATGACTTGCAACCGATTACATTCAGTGTCAATAGTATGTGAAATGTGTTCAAGAAGTAGTTACATTGTATCTCACCCCTTTGAGGATAAAGGTTGTGACGTTATTTTTTAATTATTCAATGTGTTCAAAGGAAATTTTGCGTATAAATGTCCATTGTGAGGGCCCCTCTCTTGCAGAGGCCCCGGGGGCTAATGAATTTGACATTGGGTAGAATAGTATCCCATTGTAGAGATATTGACATCCTGCAATTTTTTGAGGTTTTTATTTGCAATTTGTTGCCCGTACCACATGATGATGTTGTAGCTATCACAAATGTTCATTTTTCAATCTATATTTTGTAGACTGGTATTTTCAAATGGTGTGTTTTTATCTATGGAGTAATTCAATTGGTATTCTTGTTGTTTATCCTGTAATTGTATGTGTGCTCTACCTATATACAGAAATCTTTTACTGAAGTTTGTATAAATTCAGTTCGTGATAGTTAAATATTTTTCATAACAAATGCATAAGTATATTTTCAAACAATATTAGTAAATAATTTTCAGTTGTCAAATATGGTTTTAAATCATTTCTAAACATCAAGCACTGAATTTTATATCAATTCTTTGATGGTTAAGTGTTATTAATAATATATATTGAAATCGACATTATTAAATGTGCTACTGAAAGATTAATAATTATTTGATGATTTTCAAGAAATCGGGTTTGGGTAATTGGGATATAATGGTCTTATTTTAAAAAAAAATTTGGTATTTTCAGTCAGCATTATGTGTATATATATATATATATATATATATTTTGTTGTTGTTGACCTATCTATGCAAGAACTTTTCCAGATGCACACATATAACAGGAGATTGCCTCTTGTCAAACTGTGCTTCCTTTTTTTTTTTTTTCTGGGCCACGTTATGGTTATTTTATAACCACAAGAGCAAATTATATCTTCTTTAAGATTTGATGAAATATGCATAGTTTTGTTCTGCTAGAGTTAGTGCATCCCTTCAGCTAACTTTTAGTTCATCAGGTTTACCAAATGCATGATCTACACTGTCACATTCACATGCTAGCATGTTTTTTGTATGTTCTTCAAATTGCTTCCTGGTTTATTGTATACAGAATTCGTTTTTATAATTTTTTTTTCTTGTTGTTAGACATGTATATTTTTAGTTAGTGTGTGTTTATGAGATTTTCTATATTATATGAAGAATATACATATATATATAACTTGTTTCTGTTCTAATCTTTTATCTGTTTCACTATTTTCATTACTGGTAGATTTTCATAAATGAAATTACTATGATTTATTTGTTTTTCTCTAATAGCATCGTGACAAGAATGTGACTTTTTCACTTGATTCACTAAAAAATAATTTTGGTGTCACCAGGTCACATTCCACGTGTGATTCTAGAACAGTGACTCATTGGTGATGTCTAAAGATTATTTTGTATTGAAATCACCGGCATTTAAACACTGATAGGTAGAGGATAGAATAAATATTGAAGCACTTATCTGAAAAAATAGTCATGTTATTTAGCAATGATCATTTGATCTCTGTAATAAATACTTATCATTATTGGCTTTCTACTTTTACTTAATTGAGCAAAAGAAACCTAAAATTATTTGGCTCACTGAGCCTTAACTATTAAATCAATGAACCAATTTTGGATATTTTTTAAAAATCTGGCCAAAAATTTAGTTTTCATCTGCAAATTATTAATTTGTTTTACCTTCCTTTTTCTTAAATGAATATTTAAACTTTTAAAATTGTTTTCTGTAATCACTGGAGCAATTATGGGCTGTAGATACATTATCTTCTAACGGTTTTATTAACATGTATACGTTCAGCCTATTGCACATTATAGAAATCCCATGCGAATTAGGGAATCAAGTTATTGAAATCGAACTATAAAAAATTTAATCATGGATAAGTTATGCTGCGATGCTTGGTTGATACCTCATATTAGTCACAGTGTGACTTAAGGCTAGTTGACCGTCAAACACAATGTGTCTCCTTAGCAAATCAAAGCAGCTTTGTCTTGTCTTAGTTATTTTTTAGTGACTCTTTGTAAACTTAACTTTAGAGCATAGTGGTATGAAAAGCATACAACATATTTAAACTTTTTCTTAGTCATTACATGCTAATATAATCTAATTACCAATTGTTATTTAACCACTTTACCACTGCATTGGTAAGTACTAAAGAAATATTGTTTTCATTTTCAATGGCATTCTTTGTAAATAAATACAAATAGTTTTGTGTTATGAATAGAACAATGCTTTGTGCATCAGAATTAACCAACTAAAGATAATTGTTAACTTCCATCAATTGAGGTGGCAGACAAAAAGGAATCATGTGCCCTATGCATTCACATCGATGGCATAGAGACTTTAGATGATCTTAGTCAAAAGTCACTGTGAAGTTATGGTGCTATTAGAATTAAGACAAATTTGTGCTAAAATGAATGATTTATACTATAAATCCTAGTGAAAAAAAAGCAACTATTATGTTTGATTTTTGTGTCAGCAGATGATTGTTGGTGCTGTTGTTTTTTAGCCCTCTGTTTGCCTCTTTTGTGTATCTAATCTAGAAAGTGTCTTCACTAATAGAAGATTTCACTTTTATCTTGGAATAAAATACTCTGTGCGAAAGAGAGAGAAAGAAATATATATATATTATATTTTGAAACTGAGTTTTTTGAGACAAGACTTGCTTACTTGACCAAACAATCACTTTCTTGAATGTACACAATGCATAAGAAAACACATATGGTACAAACTTGTTGTCCTTATGTTTATTTTATAAAACCCATTAGTTATTTTTAATAAAAATTCTTCCCACACTATAGCTCTGTAGATTCTTTTTGCCTCTTTATGTCTGTATAAATGTTTATCAAGGGTGTATGCCGAAGAAGCAGCAAAATCTGCCTCACAGTCTTGGGTCTTTAAAATAAATTAATTGCTGCACCAGGACCCAGAAATTTTTTGGATGATTTTTTATAAACTGCATTACACACTGGAATAAATTAAGAAATTGTGCCTTTTATCAAACTTCCAAAAACAAAATTTTGAACGTGGAATTGCACAACAACGATTTTCAAAACGTGATTTTTTTTTTTTTTTTTAGAATTTTTTTCTAAAAGTTTTAGAGTCAATACAGGTTTATCACTTATTAGTAGTACAGCTTTTGAACACACATTTATCACTTACCGGATGAGATTTTCCTGTTTTGTCAAAGTCTAAAAATCATTTGAGCAATAATAGTTATGAATTTTAAGCTTAATAAATATTGTAATTGCTACTGATATTAAATCTATCATACTTGTATACAAATTTGCCTTGATAAAAAAATTCAGAAAATTTGAAGAAAACTGAATTTGTTTGAAACATTGAAAAAGAGTGAAAATCAGACTAAAGTCTGAAGAATCTCATCTCTGACTTACGTATTCTACAACTTGTGGGGGGGGGGGGGGGGAAAAAAAAAAAAAAAAAAAAAATCTTCAAACCCTTGACATTATTAGTTTATTTATCTGCCACAATCACATGTGTTTTTGCTAATATATATGGATATATATGTATTAGTTTTTAAAAACTTTGAATGTTTGAATTGACCTTTATGTGATATTTGAAGTGTGTAGGTGCTAGGTTTGGGCCTGTTGCACAGCTGTTGATCTAATGGCCTGGAACTTTGTCGGTTTTCTTCAGATGTAACGTGAATATACTTTGGAATCTTTTACAAAGTCCTCCGACCAAGACATCCCCCATCTTAAGCATATAGCTCATGTGTAGCTCTGCCATAACAACACAAACATATGTGGTGTGTTTTAAAAGTACAGCTTTATAATATAAATAGAAGGAAAGAGTTTGATAAGAATATAAATTTACAAAAAATAAACAAATAAAAATTGCCAGTTTATTGTAATTAAGTAAGGCTTTGATTACCAAAAAGTCTTTGCAGAGATTTTTATATATGTATATGTCATAACTAAATAAATATATGGTGAATACTTTTTTTTTTCCCAATAAAAATTTTGCTAGCACTATTTTAACCAAAAAATGTTGAAACAAAAAGTTTTGGTGTATTTGAATCCACAAGATGTCTGTGAACTTGTAAAGTAAATCAAAACTGAAATAATATAATGACTTCAAATTTAAATTTTTATTATTTTAAAATATTAACCCTTCAATAAAATTAATTTCAGTAATTTTATAATTATCTAATACTTAATGGTTCATGGTTCAGCAAACAAGAACACCACCAGAAACTAAAAACGAGACCTATACTGCTAAATTAAAGAAAAAGCAACTTGAGGTACTTTTTTGGCTAAAAAAAATATCATTTGCATACTATTTAAAATATTTGGTGACTTCCTTTACTCCAGGAAACTAATTTGGCAATCTGAAAAACACAATTTTGCTTTTTATTATCAGCATGGACATGCATAAGGTGAGAAGCTAGGGCACTTGCCCCCCCCCCCCCTGGAGATTTTGTATATTGTGTTTATGTTGTAAACAAATGTGCATAAAAAAGCGAAATAAATACTCAAATTGTTACAAATGTGAAATTTGCCCCCACTCCCACCCTCCAAAAAAAAAAAAGGGGGTGGCCATGATTATCAGTGTTGTATGATGAAAATATGTGAAGCAGATTTTAACGTGGGTGTCAGTGGGAATGCTGAGATCTCTCAGTTACCCTTAATTTTATTATTTTGAATATTGTTCTACATAAAAGAAAAACACTAAGCATAACAAAGTAACTTAAATGCTTGAACAGTCCGTACCTCTTTATGCAGAGACCTACACAATAGTGTGGGTGATCTACATACTCTGGAAAAGTACTTCCTTAATCCACCTTAACCTCCAATCCTTAAAAAGTCTTCCACCTCAGGCATCCCCCTACATAGATTGCCCTCGTGTAGCTTTGCTTTAACACAATGCTCATACACAAAAAGTACTCGAGTCAAGTTTAAGCCAAATTTCTTATGTTGGTTTCTTATATTAAGTACTGCTCTTAGTTAAATGTGAATTATTCATAAAATAATTAAAATAATCTCATAACTCCATCAAAGGCGTATTTAAGCAGAAGTACGGACTCCTCCCCAAAATTTTGATATTAGTTACTGAAATGATAATGATAGGCAATTTTTCACAAAAAGTCTTTTATACCATTTGGACCCACTCCAAAATTTTTGGACTCACTCCAAAATGTTTTTCTAGATATGTGCCTCAACTCTGTATTTTATTCAAGTTATGTTTAATCACTGGGCTACCACGGCCCGTGCATAACTTATGGGACCAGCGCGGGCAGACACAGGTGCCTGTCATAGAGTGGGCCCTTATGATTAGTGACAAAATACAGGTTGTGGGATCATCGCAGGCAGATGCACGGGTCTGTCAATCAGTGGGCCCTTTTGTCAGCGGAAGTCATGCAGTTTTGTGACATTGGATATTATTCAATAAATAAGAAGACAAATAAAAGTAAGATTAAAAGGAGTTCAATTGTTAGCAGTTCAAAAAGTTCTGAATTATCAGCATAATCCTAATCTGAGAGGGACACCAAAGAAGGCTGCTGGTTACAGTTTTTTTAACTGTTTACTCTAAGATCGTTCATTCGCTGCACAGAAGGGTTGCTGATGTAAGCATACAACGAGGCGGATGTTGGACCTTGTGATGCTTGAATCAGGAAGTGAGGGACAGTATTTCTGTTATTTTATGAAATATTTTTTTCATACGGTTCCTCGCCCGGTTGCTGCCCAAAACACTCTTTGTCCAGGAAGCTACGTGTGTTGCTGCTGGCTTTTTGAGACAATGGTCTACCGTTAGCAGGCAGTCGAATAAGTAGTGTTGAGCATCCCCAGTTGTTTCTCCGCAGTTACCTGTCCTGTGTCTGCGAAAAGAAGTGAAAACATATCCTTAAAAATTGAAAAGATCTTCTTATAATAATATATTCTTCTTATAATAATAAAAAATTATAAAATTTAGAATGTCTGTTTACAAATTATTCTATATTATAAACAGCAAAACTAGAAGAGTTACAAAATCTTCAGTTTAAAAAAAACAAAAAACACTTAAGGAATTTTTCCAATAGTTCTGATGGATAATACAACGGCCAATTTTTGAGCTTTTTTTTTTTTTTTTTTCAGAAAGTTGCATGAGACATAGATCTACGGCTAAAAAATATAAGTGCTTAGTGTATTTAGTGAAGAAGCATTAATTTTGTGAGTACAGTAGAGAGCCAGAAATCCGTACAGCTTGGGACCAAGGCTTGTGCGGATTTTAGGATTTTGCAGATTTCAGGACATAAAAGATAGATCCTATTACATTTCAGACTTAAGAAAAGGAGAATACAATTACAATGAAATAAAAACACAGTCAAAAGTATTTCATTTATATTTTCACTTAAGCATAGGCGAAAAAAGAAATTACATGAAGACTAGCAAAGCAAATGGTTTCAAAATTTCCTTTCTCTAATTTTGAAAACATGTTCTATGGTGATTTGTTTTAAAATATTTTTTTTCTACTTTGTTTCTTTGTTTTATTTAATTTTTCAAATTGTATAACTGTTTAAATATGCAGTTTAAACAATAACTGTTTAAACTGCATATTTTCATCAGAATATTTAAACAGAATTATGATTAATTTTTGTTTTGTTATAGAACTTACCTGTTGTAAAAATTTAGAGTATTCTTTTCTTAACTTTAAACTTTTATCAAATGGATTTTTTTATTATTATTATTACCCAAGTTTTAGATCATCATCAGAATCATATTTATCTGGATTCAAGAAACTTTTCAACAATTTCTTCATTGGTGGAATACTGTGAATTTCATTATTTATATCAGAGAAGGTGTGCGGATTTCAGACATTTGCAGATTTTAGGTCAGCGGATTTCTGGCGTTCAACTGTACTTAAAATCATGGGTTTTATAACTGTTCAGAATTCTTACAATGCTTATCGCTTTTTAAATGGAACAGCCTTAAGCCTTTGAAGCACAAGCATTTTCACATCAACAAAGACCTACCCAATGTTGAAAAAATGTAGCTATTGCATCAATCCATTTAACTGCCAACATGGCAGGCGATTGAATTGCCCATCCAGCATCACTTTCTGATTGCTTGCTGCACAGACAACTGGGTCAGAAAACTTTGTGAGCTCTGTGGCACCAGATGGCACTGGCATAGCCGGGGGCCCATCGAGCCCGTGCCCCCCCCCTCCCCCGAAATCTTTTCAGTTGAGATATATATACTTGTGTATATATGTATTGCAATTTGAAAAAAGGGATCGTTTCAGAATCCTTGTTGTTGTGTGATATTTTTCTAATCTTTCTGATAAACGTTTTCTAGATCCTTTCACATTGAGAATGAAAAAAAAAAAAAAAAAAAAAGAACAAACAAGTGAATAAAAAGGTTGAAAAGTGCCTTTAATCACTAACCCGAGGTGACTTTCAACATGCCTACACACCAGAAAAATACACATCTGGGCAATATATCCCTCCCGTTATAGTAAAAATTTCCCCCTATAAAACCCCAGCTCCTATGCTTCAGCTTGTTTCCATTGTACCCTGTGAAGTATGTTATCCCCAAGTGTTATCTGCTTTCATGACCACCTGTGGTATTTTTAAACCACGGTGTATGCAAAAATATTACTTTCTACTAACGATAACATTTCAAGGAGGGGCACAAGCTGGCCCTTTCCGCACAATTCCCAGGGTGCAGATGCTCGTGTTTTTTACTAGTATGTTGCTGATCTATCGAGTTGGTAGGTTCGAATAGAAGTTATGGCCTGAAGAAAGTGCCCGTTGAGTAGAAGTATAGGAGAATTTTTTTACTAAAATTCCAAAAATTATACATGGTGCCTGCTAACAATGAAGACTCAAATCTACAGGAAGTGGGAAAAAAAGCCATAGATGAACAGATTTTACCAGAAAACTCAGAAAGCACATCAGGAAAAGAAACGAAAGTAAATACTCAATATTTCATTGTGTGTTTTTAAATGATAATATAAACGATGATATAATACATACCACATAATATCTTCTTAAGTATGTTGAAAAATTTGTATTTTTCACATTTTCATTAACATGTAATTTAAGAAATATTTCCTTTATACCCTTTCAACTGACAAGAGGGTAAATCCGTAATTTATTTTTCTGTTCTAATATGTTATAAAACTTTATAAATACTATTTTATATGTTCTGGTAAAGAATAATAAATGAATAGTATTTTAAATATTGAGAGATGAACATGATATCCGGCTGATTTATCAATATCCAAAATACCATCGGATATCCGAATCCCAGTCACCAGATATCCGACAATAGACTAAATAAGGTCTATCATATCAACAGTCCTCTAAGTCTGTATTTTTAAATAAAAATTACTCCCATTAATGTTTTCTTCTTAATATTTTTACTACTCACAATTTAAAAAACAATTTAATATTCTTAAGTGCTTTCTTTTGTAATTTGAAACTGCAACCAATGAGAACAGCAGTTTTGCTTTGAAATTAATCTGAAAAATTGGAGCTTAATACCTTTATTTTCAGACATTAAGTTGCTTATTAAAATGTGACTTTCTATTAAATATATTTTTGTTCTAAGTTAAACAATTAAACAGCCTTATTTTTATTTTTGTTTTTTAAATTATATGTTAAAACTTTATACTTATTCAGTGTGTCAAAGCCCGAGCCCGAAATTTCAGTTAATCTTATAAATAAAAATGAAATTCTGTTTGTTTGTTTGTTTGTTTGTTTGTTTATTTGTTTGTTTGTTTGTTTGTTTGTGGATTTGAGTTGTATACAAATCCACAAAAATGGACCTATCGGCCTGAAATTTAGCACAGATATGTAAAATAATATAGAATAAATCATAGTCCACTTTAAAACTTTGAAAGTCCACCCGTTCCCAGAATTTAAGAGATTTTTTATGTTCTCCACGCAAAAAACTTTCCGTAATTGTAACCCCTGTAGTGAAAAAAGTGTGAAATAAGGATCGTGGTTGCCATGTGTGGCGATTTTGCCGAATAAGATGTTTTAAATTCTCAAAGTAAAAATAAAAGAATAATAATGATTTTTTTTTGTTAGTTTATATTCGTAAGGTTATATTTTTTTTAATTATAATATCGTGAGCATGGGAAATCGGAGCAGGAATGAAAAGTTTTATACGTAAAACAATAAGAATTGAAGATTTCCGATGCTAATATGTTAAAATTTTTTAGTTTGGCGAAAAAATAAAATGGCTCAAATGCCGAGAAAGTGAGTTCTAGCGGTTTGCACAGTTTCCAGCTTGGCGCAATTTACTGAGAGCTTAAGGAAACGGATTTTTGAAAACAAGTGCAAAGGTTTTATTAGAATACAGCGTTAAATTTTAATGATCCGTGCGAAAATAATGCAGTTATTAAGGGATTTCAAGCGATCTATCTTCAGCATTCTCGCGATTTTGAGGAGGATTCTAACGCTTGGCGCTATTTATCGTAATTTAATCGTCTGCTATTTGGGTTATGAATACACCTGCGTATAAGTTTTTGAAATTTTCATTCAGTTGGAATTGTGCATTTTTCTGAGCAGCTTTTCTGCATCTAATGTATTACATCCAGAAAAAAGGATGTTAGAAATATCTATTTTAATTTTGTTTAATCACACTCATGAATAATGATACACTTTCCAACTTAATGAAAGAAGGAACGAAAATAGGGAAGACCCATGGATTATAACTCTTTTTATATATAGCACTTTAGTGCGTATTTAAAAATCTGAAAGTGTGTCAGATTTTCTATGATTCTAGCGCTTGGCGCAATTTAATGAGAGGGTATTTTTAAAAACAAGCGTATGTTATCTTATAAATAAAAATGAAATTCTGTTTGTCAATTTGTTGATTTGGGTAGTATACAATTCCACAAAAATGGACCTGTCAGCCTGAAATTTTACACAGATATGTAAAATAATATAGAATAAATGATAGTCCACTTTAAAACTTTGAAACTCCACTTAAAAACGTTTTCTTCCTGAATGGTTCTCTTAATTTCCGTTCCCGGAATTTAAGAGATTTTTTATGTTCTCCACGCAGAAAGCTTTACGTAATATTAACCCCTGTAGTGAAAAAAGTGTGTGAAATAAGCATCTTGGTTGCCATGTGTGGCGATTTTGCCGAATAAATTGTTTTAAATTCTTAAAGTAAAAATAAAAGAATAATAATGATTTTTTAGGTTATTTTTTTAATTATAATATCGTGTGCGCATAAGAAATGAGAGCAGGAATGAAATGTTTTATACGCAAAACAATGAGGATCGAAGATATCCGAGACTAATATGTAATTTTTTTTAGTTTGGCAAAAAAAATAATGGCTGATAGGCCGATTTTTAGAGAGTGAGTTCTAGCGGTTTGCACAGTTTTAGGCTTTTTGGCGCAATTTACAGAGAGCTTAAGGGAATAGCATTTTTGAAAACAAGTGTATAGGTTTTCTTAGAATACAGCATTAAATTTTAACTATCCGTGCAGAAATAATGCAGTTATTAGGGCATTTCAAGCGATGTAGCTTCAGAATTCTCGCCGATTGAGTACATTAATTTAACTTGGGGAAATCCGCCAAATTTCAGAAAATTGAAATCTTCGCATTTAGTACATCGAGGTAACGATGAATAAATCATGTTATAGTTGATAATTTAAAAAATGCGGCTGTATTAAGGGATTCCACTTTTCAAATAAATGCCTGGCGGTCGAACCATTTCCCATTTTGATTGCTGCTAAGTCAACGCTTCGAATGATTCCCTGACAAAACTCTTGCAAAAAGCGTATGCTGGCACTTTGGCGAGGCTTAGATTTGAAACTGGATTTTACTTGAGACTGGTATATACGTATAATAAGACTGGTTATAGATAAAAATGAATGTTGGTATGTGTGTAGGAGGTTGAAAAACTCCAGCACCATTTCACCGATCACCATGAAATTTGGTTCACCTAAGTCTTTTATCATGGAGAAGGTTTTTATGCTATCCGTTTTCCTCTAACTTTTCACTAGGTGGCGCAGCAGAACGTCGAATTCTATTCCGTTTAGCCGTTTGCTATGCGAATATCGTCCAACCAATTTCGATGAAATTTGGTACACGCGAATATTAGAACACGGAGAATATTTTTCACTATCCATTTGCTGTAACTTACCGCTAAATAGCGCTGCAACGCATCAACTTCTATACCGTTCGACCGTTGGCATAAAATTTTTTATACTTACACATTTAAGCACGAAGAATATATTCTAACTGTGTTACTTTTGATGTTACTCACCACTAGATGGCACTGCAATGCATTATTATTTTAATTCGCCACTAGATGACGCTGCAGCAGGCCAAATTTTTGACCATTCAAACGGTGGCTATGAAAATCAGTATTTAACCACTAGATGGCCCTGCAGTGTATCACTTCTTGACTGTGCGAATGATCGCTATGAAAATAGGTATACATAGATATTTGAACACGGGGAAGAGTTTAGCACGATCCATTTTCCTATAACTTGACACTAGATGTCGCGTCAACACATGAACTTCAAGACTATTCAGCCGATCGTCATGAAAATTCGTATACATCGATATCTGAATGCGAAGAATATTTTTGCCGTATCCGTTTTGCTAAAACTCGCCACTAGATTGTGCTACGCCGCATCGCCTTCTGCACCGTAAAAACGATTGCCTTGAAATTCAGTATGCATGATTATTGAACACAATATAACGCGATATCCATTTTGCTATATCTCTTTATTACAATAAATAGTAATCACAACAAATATTAATATCAAAAAGTCCATTCATTCCCGTGCGAAGAACGGGTACTTCAGCTAGTAGGTATATAAAAGTCAATGACTTCATTGGTAGAATATCATAAATTTTGCTGTTTGTACAAATTAAAGACAAATATAATTGCTAACTATTAATGCACTATCTGTATTAAAATTTATCAAATAACATTAATTAGTTTATTTCTCTCATGAATTACATTACTTTATTAAATCTGTTTACAATGAGTATGTGCAACAAAAGAAAAATTTCTCACAAGCCCGAGCCTCGTTTGGGCTCGGGCTGAGTCTATCTCATCTCTAGTGTCCAACCCCCTGACTTCTGGCTCACCAAATGATGAGTGCTAACCCCCCCCTCTCCCTCATTAATTTTAAGAACTTATCTGTTCTGAAAAGTTTTGTGCACCTGTTTTTTCTTTTTTTTTTAAGGAAAAAAAAATCAGGTGTATTTTTACCATTTAATCTTTCCAATATTATGTAAGATGTACTTTGAAGAAATTTAATTAACAACTCAACACTTATTCCAGTCAAAAAAATTTGCAATTAATTATATATTTTTTAAAGTGCCTACATAGAAAAATTCTATATTTTGAACCAACTTTATTCCAAAAACCAGAATTTCGGAAGATTTTCTTCTAGTGACGTCTGTGTTATATTAATACGTATTTTGTTAGCAATGTGCAGAAAATTTTAATCTTGTGATCAACCTTATTCCAAAGAGCAGAGTTTCAGAAATATTTTTCAAGCGATGTCTGGGTTATTTTAATGCTGTGTCTACATTGTATATAACATTTTAATCCTGTCTCCAACCTTGTACAGAAGGGCGGAGTTTGGAAGATTCTCCTTAAGTCATATTTTTGTTATTTTAATATTGTGTCTGCATTATGTAGAGTATTTTAATGTTGTGATCAACTTAATCCAGAAACCAGAGTTTTGGAAGATTTTCTTCAAGCTATATCTTTCTTATTTTAATATTCTGTCTGCATTATCTAGAATATTTTAAGTTTGTGAGCAACATTATATCAGAAACAAGCATTTTGAAGAAATAAAAAGACAAATAAAAAAAATCTAGTCATAAGATTTTCTGAGGAAATTAGGTGTTACTGCATAAAACTGCACATTTTGACTTATTAATTACAATAAGAAACTGATTTAATACAGCCCATGCATTATAACTAATTTATTTTTAATTAGCATCCCTGTTCTGTGGCTGTTAATTTTAAAAATAATAATAGATTTGAGTTTGCATGTTTTTCATTATAAAATACAGGTTGATTCAAAAATAATACGACCAATTTCAGAACATCATAAAATTTTATTGACACGAAATTTTCAATGTGATTTTCTTTAGCATAGTACACTTTACGTAAATGTTTAGGCTAAGCCTAAAGAGCTTTTTAAAAGATTTTTGAGGGTATTTTTCCAACTTCTTCTTTGATTGCTTTTTTAAGCCCTTGAAGTGTTCATACTTTACATCTATTTAATTATTTCTTTAAGTATCCAGATAAAAAATAATCGCAAGGACCACAGTGAGGGGATTATGGTAGCCATTTCTCAGGGGGAAGAAAACTTCTTTTTTTTTAATCTTTCAGCCATTTTATAGTCGATTTTGCAGTAGGACTTGGTGCAGAATCTTGGTGAAAAACAGAGTTCCCTTGAGATTAAAGACATTTACTTTCTTTGATCATGCGCGTCATAACTTTATTATTAGTATTTAGCATCAATTTTAGACTTGATGATTTTAGATATAATTTTAGAATTGATTTTTTTGTAGATTGGTTCCACAAAAAATGGTTTTGTAACACCTGACGGCCAACTTGCCATTTGCAAAACAGCTGCATCTTTGCAATGCTGTTCGCATGAAATATATTGTATCTTTGTTATGCCAGTTGTGGATGACAGATGAAACAATGCTTCATCCGAAGTTATTCATGTTTTGTATCTACCTTTGCGTAACATTAAATACAGAGGCCAAGAATGTTCTCTTCGTTTTTCTACAGTCTGCAGATATTTGATGACAAACCAGTTTCTTCAATTTTTACAGGCAATTTTCTTTTTTGGTGGCAAATTGTCGATTGCGATACCTGCAGTCTCTTTTCTAAAGTTCTTTGAGGCAGAGGATTTTCTACAACAATGTCTTTTCAACTTCTTTTTTTCTTTTCCACCAAGGACTTCCTTTTGTCCACATTTTTTCCCTGGAGCATTTAATTGCCAGCCAAATTTTATTTATAACAGAATTTGAAAAACCATCCTTCAAGAGCTTTAAAGTTTCGTTTCGGGTTTGAGGATTAAATTTTGGTGCCATAATTTACTCCCACTAATAAAAATAGTTCGGATGTTAATTTAAGCATTTAATTTTTAAAATAAAACTGCTGTTAAAGCGATTAAAATTTACCATAAATAACTATACGCTTTTAAAATTTCAAATCATTTGGTCACTCTAGTTTTGAATCCACCTGTATGTATTAGTTATATGCAGTTACATATGAGCTGATTGAAAATCCAGGATAGATGGATTTTTCTGTTTATAACAAGAAAATTTTACATAGAAATATTTTTTACTACGGCCGTTTATTGAGATTTAAAAAGCATTTATTGTTTTCTTTTCAATATCTTTCTTTGGACATATTTATTGTAGAATAAGATTTATTGTAGTTGCAGATACAGGCCTAGATATAAAAAAAAATCTTATCTGGTAGAGATACTCACCAGACTAAATTGATAAGTAAGCATCTATATACAGAGATAATTGAAGAATTATTAATTAACTTGCATAATTAATACTGAATAGCATCTTAAAACATATATGTATTTAAGGATATTTTTGTGAAATTGCTAATCAAGTAATACTCTAATTAGAAGTAATAATTAGAAACTTATTTTTAATTATAATTAAAATATTATTTCTAATTATGATTAATAATTAGAATATTAATTAAATAATTATTCGGTTGGACAAAACTCTGTGTGTTCCTCCCGAAACAAAATCCCAGCTGCGCCAGTGCCAAATGGGCTATTCAGTCGACCACTATGTTGTCGGTAGTTAAATGGATGGATAGCAACAGCTACACTTCTTAACCTTCTGACTCCGGCAGTACAACAGTTGTACGAAAAAATAAATGTGACTAAAGAACGGCACTGGTACAACAGCCTTACTCAAGGCTTCTTTCCCCTTTTGACGGGAAATCCATTTACCCTTCATGGAAGATGGATAAGCAATTTCTAGAGGCCGGAATTTCTTTTCTTATAGTGTGGGAAAGTCAGGTGTGTTAGTAGATAATTGACTGGGGGAAAAGTGGTAGTCACTTGCTTGGGATCGGCATCCAGATTTGCATTTTGTTTGGGAACTTGTGTGGTCAGTGATATTTGCCCCCCACTTATCAAACAAAAGATAAAGCATGCTGTTCAGCTGATAAGTAGGGGAGTGAAATCTTACAGATTCTACCATTTTTTGGGACAAAAATTCTCAAGAGTGACCTGGGGCAAAAGGTTAAGCGTTGGGATCATTGAAACATACTTTTTACAACTAGAGGCAGGGCCATAACCAGGATGAAATGTTAGGTAGAGCTTTGAATCTAGTTCGGGGAGGAGGACTAACCAAATACAAGTATTAGTAATTGAGGGGTAGAGAGAAGAGGCTGTTTTTCAATTTGTGTGGTTTTTTTTTTTCTTGTGTATTTACTTCACAAAATGCCATATTTTTAACATATTTAACATTCATTATGTTTATAATTTTTTCATTGTTATTCCATGAAAAATAGTCAAATGATATTTTGAATGCAAACATGAACATGTTCAAAGTTTTAAGCTTTTACTCCCCCTCGAAATCGTTGCTCTGAGAAACAGACTTGGAAGAGTGGCAGTTTTGTGTTCTCAGAAAAATCCAAAAGCCGGTACTCCATGCAAAAGAGCAGCAAAATAATTAGCTATACATATAGAAATCTAGCAATTATGATGAGAAATTCCCCCACAAGAACATTGTATTTTAAATGTTGTAAAATTTAACAATTGTTTAAAAATAATTTGTTTCTTAAACTAACTGCACGTCAAGGGGTTAAGGCTATTCTTTTAAGAAATCATGGAACTTTTAACAGCTTTTCAAAGAATTTAATTGTGTTGGTGACTCAAAAATTTTGTAGAATGTCTATACAAGCTGTATTGTGAACTATTCCAGACAATGGACCTACAGGAGTTACGAAACACACGGAAAAAAATACTAATAACATGAAATTTTGCAATAACAGGTCCTCAGCCTACTTTTAAGTTAATTTTTCAGTTTACAAATTTCTCTAGTGTATACTTAGGTGTGTAAATTTATTTATCAATCTCTCACCCCCCTCTCTGGAAAAAGAAAAATTCTTTCTCAACTTCCTTCAAATCTTCAATGGTGCAGTCTGCACTGCTAACTTACTTCATGGGGCACCACAGCAAAATATTAATGTATTTCTTTATTATTTATATTTAAGCAAGTAAAAGGAGCATGACTTAAGCATTTTGTTCAATGATAGTAGATAACATGTTGTACATCCCTGCAAAAGAATGATGGGGAATGAATGCAACGTTAAAAGAAAATATATGTCAGGGATGAGATTGCCAAAAAAGGAAAGTGTATGAAAGAATGCACAAACAACATTTGATCTATGACACTTTGGTACCGATATTAAATCTATCCTATTTATATACAATTTTGCCTTAATGAAAATTTTTAAAAATCAGAAAAAAATTTTAAAACTTAATTCTTTTTTGGAATATTGAAAAAGTCTGAAGAACCTTATCCCTGATATATATCACACATTATTTTTGCAGTCAATGCCAGTTACTCATTAACCCATTAAGGACGGAGATTTTACCCTCCCTCCCCCTCAATCTTTCCAATGAACTGAATTAATTTCATTGGGGTTACTTGAGTGAGAATGTCCTTTTCTATTTTTTCAGATGTCAGATTTAGTAAATATGGCCAGGTGACCATATGGTCACGCTAGTCCTTTATGTGACTATACTACAAACCATTGTTTGCTGTTACCATATGGTAACCCTAGTACTTAATGGGTTAACAAGGTGTGTCTACCACACTTAAAATTTGTGATATCTTTACTTTTTGCAAAAATTTTTAGATGTGCATGAGGTGCATAATTTAGATTTCTAGCATATAAAAATGCAAATTGATATTTTTTTTAAAAAAAGGAATGACTGTTTGAAAGCAAACTCAATTTCACAATGAGTTCTGTCACTTTTACTCTCATTTCCTGACTTCCTTGACCTGGTTGACACCTTGATTTAAATTTTAAATTTGATAATTATCAGTCAAGTTAATAATTTTTTGTGAAATGAAAGGAGAAAAAAGTACAAGTTGTTAAAAAAAAAATATTTGTGTTCCTTTTCTTTTTAAATTGAACAGAGCTGCTTTTTACAGTAGTTTAACCCTTTCAGACCCCACTTTAATGCTGTGAGTAAAAAAAATAATTACCATTCTAAAATATCATAATAGGATACTAATAAACATGTTAAAGTAAAAAATTAAGGAAAATGTAATTATTTAAGAAAATATGCAAATGTCCATTGGGATGGACAACCGGTCTACGAGGTTGCAAAAGTCAAATATTCAACGCTTGAATTTCCTTTACGATTTTTGTTCTAAATATCAATTTTTTAAAGTAACAAATCTACATAAAAATGTTACATCACTCAATAAGTTTAAAACAGTTAATAAGTAGTAATTTTATTACACATGAGTAGGTACATAGCAATAATACCTAGTTTTACAAAGAATTTTGACACAGTCCTGCTTTTATATATAACAAAATAGATAAACTTTAAATTATTTGACATGAATATCAAAAAAACAAATTTCTCCCCTTAGTAAAGCATAAATGCACTGTACATTTATAGCAGTAGATATGGGTTTTACCTTTGCAACCGTAATTTTTACACCGGGTTGCTTCATGCTCATCATCAAATTTTGGCAAATGATCTACAGAGTCATTGATAATCTCAGGATGAGGTCGAGTTTCAACCGCTCTTTGGCATATCATTTTATTTTGTACAATAGGTGATAATGATGGCCTTCCCTTTTTTTAATTATTTTTTGCTAAACCAACCGTACATAGATCTGAAGCTAATCTCATTTTGAAATGTAACAGATCTAATATGTTCTTCTTTGAAACTCCTAAAAAAATTTCCAAGAATTTTAACAAAATTTACCTTTTGCAACAGTTTGATTACCACTATCAACAAAGCAATCATCATCAGATTCCAGTTCCTCAATATCTGATATTTCAGCACTAGTTATATAATCTAAAACTTCTTTAGATCTTTCGAATTTTTCAAATTATATTTTTCTAAAATAAAAAATGAATATTTGATCCTCTTAATAAATTGTTGTTGTTTTGAAAACAATCCAATTGCCTAAAATAAATTCGACAGCAAAAATATCAATAATTCAACTACCTAAAGAATCACAACCACGTGTGCCGAATGTCCATGTGATTACGCTCCATTTTTTCCCAAATTATAACCAGTAATACAATAAAACTATTTCTAATGCTAAGATTAACTTATAAACATTGTTTAAAAAAATTACTGACACATTAGAAGGAATTAGTCACATAAATCAAAACAACAGAAAATACTTGCGTTTTTGTAGACTAGAACATGACGCCATTTTCAAACAAAGCAAGCTGTAAACATCTGCACACTGTTGCCAACCCAAGAATCGCAAACATGTGAAAAAGATTGATCTTTTATCTATTCATGGAGCAAGTTTCAACGCTCTGAAGTCAATGTGTTAAAAGAGATAAGGTTTAAAAATGTATGTCCATTGTAATGGACACTGGGTTTGAAAGGGTTAATGGATACAACACAAAATTTTAAAAAAATGGAAAACTTTAGAATTTACAGCATTATTGACTATTGAAAAAGTCAATTAAATAAATCTAATGACTTGAGATTTTAGCACGAAAAGCCTTGACAAGTAGTTTATTCCCATATGTTGTATTCGCACCATGGAATACTTGCCACTTGGCAGTCCCAATAATCTCTGATGCATTTTTGATAAAGAAATCAGTAGCCTGCTTGATGAGTTCATCTTCACAATGCTGCACAGCCAGAGTGGTGACATCACAGAAATTCTCAACATCCAGGTGACCCTTGATGAATGCCAAACACTCTGACTTCAGGTCTTGGACATCGTATTTCTCAGCAGCTCTATAGAGGCTGCAAGCATTCTGTGAGGTGATACTGTTTATGTTCCTACAGTACAAGAAATGCAAGAAGTCGGAAAAGAATTCAGGATCGCAGTCATTTATGTCTATCAGTCCAGTTGTCGAAAAGAGGGTTCTTTTTTGTGAATTCTTATTTCCCTTTTTTTGGTAACAAATAGGTAAGTGAAAAGACACTTACCTTCTCTGAGGGTGCCGAAGATATCCTATGTCTTCAAAGCCTGTAAACTGATCGTGTGAACAGATTCTTTGCATCTTTATTTTATGACTATTTTATTGAATCTTGACTACTATATAAAGAAAAACAATATTTACAAATCATTATTTACAAATCGGACAATTAATGCGGTTTCTTTTTCAATTACTATTATGATGACGAACGGTACAGACACTCGTTTGCTCGTTCAGCGTTCTACTTCTACTCTGCTGTAATCCGACTGTTTACGAGAGTTGACAAAAAAGGTTTCGGTTCGTGTGTAAAAAGTTTTGGTTTCGTTTGGCGCAGGGAGCGTCAGCCAGGGAGTGCAGATGGTGATGTTGCCATTCCGGACACCAGTGTTCTTTTCCTTCTTTTCCTGGCTGAGCATAGACACGAATACTGAGGATCGAGCTTTGAGAATGTTTCGGTGGGCTTCAAACTTTGGTTCCTTAACCTGAAGGGTAACATCACAGTCATCCTTACTTAAAAGCATTTTTTCCAAGTCACAAAGAAGTTTCATACTAGGGGTAGCTGCTGAAAGCTCCCTGCGTGTAGTGGTCTGCAGGGAAACATTTTTTTTCAGTACCTGGAAAAAAAACACAATGATTGTAATTTTTGAAAAAGTCATCATTCAACTTTGGAAAAAAAAGAAGCCTGTACTAGTCAAATTGCTTGAGAGCAGTTTTGAAACAAAATTAAATTTGAGGTTCGAGAAAATTCTGAATGCTTCTTCACAAGAAGCGCTTTTCACTCATTTATAAGGAAGAAACCTGTGTGTTATATACACAACACCCCCCCCCCAAAAAAAAGCAAAACACAAAACCACATCACATTTTAAAAATATTGTATGTTTAAGCTCTTTCTTGAATGGTTCATATTTTTAGGTTGACTGTTGTTGTTGTTGCTAATGCCCTCTGGCAACCACGCTGCGGTGACAGATCCCCCCAAATAGGCGGGCAATGGGCTGAAGGAGCGGCTTCCATTTCAATGAGCCCTAGTGGAGGAAGTCCGTCTTAGCTCTGGGTCTCGTAATTTTGAACCAATTCCAGAGGAGGGACCATCTCCCTGAAATCAGCACCCCCAGAGGTATCGTTTAACAACTTGGAGGACTTTGGAGCCACGACGGATTTTACGTGCACCAGCTCCCATTAGCGTACACGGTTCCACAGCGAACGGGCCGAGAGGGGGAAGTCCCTCCCAAGCACTGGCCAAGCCAGATGCTGCTTCACTTGCCGTGTTCTTATAGGAACGGAGTTGAGCGCCCAGACCACTGCGGGACAGATTGACTGTAAGAGTGCATAACACAATTTGAGAAGATAAGTTTTCCCCCTCCCCCCAAGTCTCAGGATACAGCTAAATTTTTTTAAGCTGTCAAAAAGTTCTATGATTTTTAAACCCTCAATATTCAATGTTTCTGCAATGAAGCCGCATAATTTTACATGCATACAATGTATTTTATACCTAAAAGCGCACTAATTAATTTATTTATATGATATGAATTTCAGCTAATATCCCTTCGTCAATATATACCAGTAGTGAAACGTCACTATTCGCACGGGAGTATTTAATCCCAAAGTCGAATTTACTCTCCTGCCTGATAATGAAACAGTGGCGTACCCAGAGGGGGGTGCATTGCTCCCCCCAAAGTTTATTCTCAAAATTGGAATATTTCATGGGGGGGGGGGAGGATTTGATTTTTCCATGCTTAATTTTTTTTTCACCATGAAAGGAAAACATGTGATTCCAGTTAAACGAATTCTTGGAAAAAGAAAGTCTTTGATGACTAAAAAATTGGTCAGTGTTTGTAAACGGAAGAAAAAGAAGGGGATGTGCTTCCCTATAGAATATTATGGAATATTCCATTATATCTATGGAAGATGTCCTCCCTCTCCGAACAGTTGCGATGTTATCTAATTTCGTATTCATAAATGGGAACAAGTCAGGAAATCTTGGTCAATCAAATTATTTTGCATCATCGCATGTTTCTTCCATGATTAGGATACCACATGCCCTACCATCTTGATTAATCTAAATGTACTCATTAAATTCACAATACACATCCTCCTCAACATGCAACCACTGTTCATCTGATCATCAATAAACCAAGAAATCATACCAAGAAGCAATTACAGTTTGTATGTGCCTATGGATCCATTTAACGTTCAATTTCATTTAGGTCAGAAGAAAAATTTTACAACGATGAATGCGGGAAATACACTTTTTAGTGAATGATACAGTCTGTCAATTAAATAACCAAATGCCGGAACCGTTTATGAAAAACACAGTTGTTGGGACATTTATTTTTGGACCCCAATTCTGAAAAAAAAAAAAAAAAAAAAAAAAAGGATTCCGAGCCGTTGTGCCTCAAAAGGTTAAACTAAATGTAAACAAACTTGATTTTCTCAATTTCTTTTCAAGTTATTAATGGAAAGTTTTGAAATTTTACATATTTGTTGAATGTATGTAGTGAATCGAAAAAAGTCTGTCAAAAAAATGCACAAAGAATAATAGATTTGATTTCTATTAAAAAACAAAAATTAGTTGCGGGTGACATAGCTTCACGAGAATCCTTTACTTTTTTTTTTTAGCACGTCATTTCTCATCAACAAAAAGAAATGGTCAACATAAAATTATAACAAATGCATTTTAACCCTTTGAGGCACAACCCTTTCCCAATACTGAAAAAAGGGCAGCCGTTGTCATTGCTCGACATAACTACCAGCAAGATGGCCACTACTACCAGCAAAGTATATTCCAATTATTCTTATATGAAATTGACATTTTCCCCCCCTCCTCCTCCTCCTTAGAAAGTCTTTCACGGAGGGCATTCCACCCATTGTAAAAGAAGAAGTATATCTCAATTATCTTTATATGAAATTGACACACACACACACACAACCCCCCCTCCTCCTCCCCTTAGAAAGTCTTCCACAGAGGGTATCCCATAAACAAAACCACCACTGATTAACCCTTTAACGTGCAGTGATCCCGCTCTGGAATCACCCAACTCTGACGTTTTGACTGTTACCAGTCACAAAGAATAGATTGGATTTCTATAAAAAAATATAAAAAAATAGTTGCGGGTGATATAGTTCCACGAGAATTCTTTACTTTTTAGCATGTCCTTTCCAGTTAAAAAAAAAAAAAATGATCACGATTCTTTTTAACAGCACTGACATCTGCTGAAAAAAAAAAAAAAAAAAGCAGCCGTTGCCATCGCTTGACATAACTACCAGCAAGATGGCGTACGATCGAAATGTTCATTGCGTGCCACAGATCGAGAAACCCCCTTTTTTTGACGACAGCTGGCTGTGCGGCACCTTCAGTTGCACCAAAAAAAAAAAAGGGAGTTTCTCGATCTGTGGCATGCGATGAACGTTTCGATCGTACGCCATCTTGCTGGTAGTTATGTCGAGCAATGACAACGGCTGCCCTTTTTTCAGCATTGGGAAAGGGTTGTGCCTCAAAGGGTTAAAATGCATTTGTTATAATTTTATGTTGACCATTTCTTTTTGTTGATGAGAAATGACGTGCTAAAAAAAAGTAAAGGATTCTCGTGGAGCTATGTCACCCGCAACTATTTTTTGTTTTTTAATAGAAATCAAATCTATTATTCTTTGTGCATTTTTTGACAGACTTTTTTCGATTCACTACATACATTCAACAAATATATAAGTGGCATGCGATGAATGTTTCGATCATACGCCATCTTGCTGGTAGTTATGTCGAGCAATGACAACGACTGCCCTTTTTTCAGCATTGGGAAAGGGTTGTGCCTCAAAGGGTTAAAATGCATTTGTTATAATTTTATGTTGACCATTTTTTTTGTTGACGAGAAATGACGTGCTAAAAAAAAGTAAAGGATTCTCGTGGAGCTATGTTACCCGCAACTAATTTTTTTTTTTTTTTTTTATAGAAATCAAATCTATTATTCTTTGTGCATTTTTTGACAGACTTTTTTCGATTCACTACATACATTCAACAAATATGTAAAATTTCAAAACTTTCCATTAATAACTTGAAATGAAATTGAGAAAATCAAGTTTGTTTACATTTAGTTTAACCTTTTGAGGCACAACGGCTCGGAATCCTTTTTTTTTTTTTTTTTCAGAATTGGGGTCCAAAAAAAAATGTCCCAACAACTGTATTTTTCATAAACGGTTCCGACATTTGGTTATTTAATTGACAGACTGTACATGTGGGTTTCTTTACAGGGTTTCTACAGATTTCACAGATTTTGCTTCCCTGACACCTATCACGCTCTTCCCTGACTTTATCTAGCGTGCTTTCCCGAATTTTGAGTTTTTATTTTTAACATTACATCCTTTAATTAATAACTTTTCATATATTTTGCCCCTTTTTTTTTTTTTTTTACAAATAATAATAATAAAATTAATATATACAAGAATCTTATTTGACATCAAGGGATTCTAACAAAAACCATGTTTGATAATAATTTAGAATAAAATTAAGCATATTTCCACTGCACAAGATATGCTCATAATGAACACATTTTAAAATTATTTATAAAGTTAAATGAGAAAATGAAAATAAAACAATTTCTATACTTAGGTTCAAACAGCAAATATTTTCTTGATTGTACTGGAAAATTCAATTTTTCTTGCATCTCCCTGACCTTTCTTCAATTTCTGCTAATTTCCCTGACTTTTTTCCCAAACCTTGATTTTCCCTGACCAAAACTCTTTTCCCTGACTTTCCAGGTCTGTAGAAACCCTGCTTTAACATTATTCAAATACAATTTGTGCAGGGACCATCGAAATAAAGTAATGAATGAGGGAACGATAAATCAGGGTTTCACTGTATTTTACATTCCATTTTTTAAAGCTTAGTCTTGTTAGTTGGAAGTATACTATTTTATTTTCTGGCAGTTTGCAGCTAAGCTACAGGAGCATTGCTTGTGTACTTGAGCTTAAATTTAACCAGTCATAAATTACATGGTGTACCAAACAATTTCTAATATTAAATTTCAATCACAAAAAGACTGACTACCAACCTCATGAAACAATACCTATGCACTCATTTATAAATAAGTGCTTAGTAATTAGTTTTAAGAACATTCAATAAAGGAAAATAGGGTATCATAACATAAAAAGATTACCGTAATTTATGGAAGAAACGCCACAGCGTTTATGGGTATAAAAGTTAAGAAAAAGTAAGTGCGGCGTTTACAATATTTTTAAATTTTTTTTAGCCGATCTTCAACGAAAAAATCATAAAATTTGTTTAGTGATAATTGTCTCAAAAGATAGCGCCAGCACTGATCATGCACTTTTTAGCGTGCACAGAGCACAGTGTAGCAAATCAGAATGCGAATCTACCCCCGTAGAAAAGCGGTTTGATCCAGTTTTGGAGAAAGTGAGACGTCAAGAGCGCAACGAGAGCAGTCCATGTCCCGTGCTCTGGACTGGATGGCTTCATAAATCCAACCGATGTCTCTTCGATTAAGTAAACAGAAAAAAATAAAAGTAAATCTTTTATATCTACATTTTAGAACTATAATTAAATTTTAATGAATGGGTTAAAGTCCCGGAAAATACCGCAAAAGCACACTGCCCTCTATTAAATTCACCCATTTTTCACATGAGCCTCTATTTGTTCTTAAAATACTGAATTTCTGCGTAAGTTCTGTAAAATACCGCAAAAGCGCTATACCCTCTATTAAAAGCACCCGTTTATCACATGAATCTCTATTGGTCTTAAAATACAGAATTTCAGCCATAACTAGTCTTATGTTGCACCCGGTGCGAGTTTAAACTCCCCCCACCCTCCCCACACACGCACACCCTCCCAAAATAAAAGTTAATCCATAAGTTTTTTTTTTTTTTTTTTTTTTTTTTTTTTTCGCCTTGCGGCTTTGCACCCTGTGCAGGAGCACTCTAGCGAATAAACACTGCCAAACAATTGGCATGCTCAAGAAATGCTAAGTGCTTTTAAAATAAATCCCAATGTTATAAATACCAAAAGAGATAAATAATTAGAAACATCAAGAGTTATCATACAACATTCATTTAAAACAAACAATTAGCTGTAGCACACTCTTACGTAATCAACAGCTGGCCATCCAGGAAAAAAATGTTTTCTTTTAACTGAAGCCTCTTCCCCTCACACATCGCGGGTGTGGTAGTCTATCTGAACTTTTTGCGAGTGCAAAAAGTTTCTTAGAAGTTATTTTTTTATTTCTATAAATTCGCCTTTGTGAATATAAACATTGATATCTTTTATAAGAAATAGGACACTGATTATTTGAAAACAGAAGTCGTAAGCTTCGTAAAATTGCGGTAAATACTAAAAACATTCTATGGGAAGTGGAAAAAGGAGATTTTTTAACAGTTTATCCACCTTCTCCCGAAATATATCCGATCAACTTAATAGCTGTTTTATTAAATTAGGTCTAAGTAATGCAATATAATATTTATTTATTTATTTATTGTTAATTAAGAAATTATTTTAGAAAGTATATAATTTTAATATGGCATTGACTTTTTCTGACCGTGATCACCCCCCATCCCTGTTCCAAGGATCGCGGCTTTCTTCCATAAATTACGGTATATTGAGCAGTATCACAAAATGCAAGGTTAAAACAAATAATAAATCTCATATCTAAATTTCTGGCTATTTTTTTTAATATAAAGGTAAAATAAAAAGAATTCTGAAAAAATCGAATGAAAATAATATGTATGGCTCTGAGATTTTCTGAATCCCATATTTGGTTTCAAAAATATGCATTCAAATGATTCAAATAAGAGAAGGAAGAAACATTCTAAACGGATACTCACCTCTAACTTCTGTTTCATCACACTTCAAAGCACAGATGACCGTGAGAACGCCCAATGGCAGGAACTGCGATTTTTTCTCGATCAGTTCAGATGTTCTTATCACTGCTGGCATACCATGCCCTGAGTCTTTCTTTTCAAATGTATGATTAACGTCGATCATTACTTTTTCCTTGCCATCTGCCTTCTTTAAGAAAAGGCTGTAGGTCACAGATACAGGAGGGCCACAATCTCCTCTCATTAGATACAACCCGACGTATCCTTCTGAGGAATGTTTTTCTGTGCCATTCGGGCACACTTGAAGGAACCAGGTTGAGTCGCAGAAGAAAAACAAGGGACTGACGTGATCATCATCTACATCTGCTGACAGCGATAAGAAGTTTGGAATCTCCCACTCAAAGCCGATTGCAAATCTCAAACCTTTCAGCTGACCAACAAATTCCCTGTCAGACATGGTTCTGCTGAATGACCTATGCAATCAAATCCTAGTAAACGACAAACAAAAAAAAAAAAAGGCAAAAATTACTTTTATCGTAAGGTGGGCACAGAGTTTAAATTTTCAAATAAATTCTAGCATGTACTCAGACCTAGATAAAATGCAAAACTGTCTGTGAACTCGAATATTTTCTTATAAACTTTCTGCAGAAAAAGCCTGTGCACCTCCTGAGACCTGTATTGCTGACAAAAGATAAACATATTATTTTAAAATAGCATACTACTTTTAAACTATTCATGTTGATTATTTTGTAAAATCAAACATAATAAATAAGATTTATTTACTGTTTTTTCACAGTCATATTATTATATTTTCATTATTTTATTTGCACATTTTTTTTTAAGAATAAAGAAATTTGTATAAAAAATATCAAAGCAGTATGCAAAGTTTGAAATTTTTCTGCGAATGGCATTTGGGTATTCGTCTGTATTATCTGGATCTGCATGCAGTTATAACTGCATTACTTATAATAAAGTTTTATGAAACATGCTAAATAAATGCACATAAATGCTAATAAATGCACCCAAATATCGTAGTTACTTGTCATTAATGTTTCATCTATCCAGTCTGTAGTTTGCAGAAGTAGATGATAAGTGCCAGCAGTTCTTATGAAAAGAATTTCATTTGAGAACTGTCCCAAAGAAGGAGTTAAGAGTGTGTGGGGAGAACCATCGGAACAAATCCCTTAGAAACAAAAGAGGGAAGTTTGAAAAGGGAAAACAGGAGGGGTGGAAATCTTGTAGACAAGAGAGTCGGCAAGATGTGGGGGACGCCGGAAACTTTACCGCCAGCAACCTCCAATAGGCTTGATCCGCCCCTAATGTTATTTTTTGCTTTTAGTTTGTGATATGTTTTTCTCTGTTTCACACTTAACTACATGCTTATGGCTTCTTCCGGATCAAAATCTTTATCTGTTGATGATAATGTTATTCTTATTCTTCCTAAGGCTTTTGTAACAACAGAATGTAGTTCGCTCCACCAATCATTTTTAATCCTTTTCATTGCAGAGAAACCCCCATTCCCAATCTGCACTCTTGAGTTGGAAGACTAAGAAGCAAGTCTATCAAAAATAAAAAATTATCTATATCCATGTCTTTCAACGAATTCCAATTACATTTAGAAACACCCATGTATTTTATGTACAAAAACTGTTTAAAGTTCAGTGGCAGATTAATGCAAGTTTGTCGGGGGATGGGGGAGGCAGTTAGTTGGAAGATTGGCATATGCATCAAAAGTAGTCCTATCTAGACCTATGCAAAGTCAGATACTGTAATAAAATAATAAACCGACTTTTCTTCATGCTGTGTAGTACTCCATCTGTTAAAAATAAATATCTCAAAGGTACACACACCATTGGGGGTGTACCTTGGCTGTATTGTAAGCTATCTTTTAAATAATTAAAAATGAGTATAGAAATGTATTTGGATATTTTATAAAAATATACGTAACTCCTGATATCCTTAAATTTATGGAAAAAAATGTTTTACTGATATTTTCCAAACACTTTTTTTGTAAAAAATCAAAGTTTGAAAATACCTCCCCTAGTAGCAATAACCCATCGGTCGATGAGAGGCTGGTGAGTTAAATCCGAGGAGAAGGAGCAATGGCCGATCACGGCTTTTCATCCAAAAAAGGGGAAATTTCATCGGCAACTGGTACAAAATGTCCACTCGGGGGGCCATAAAGCCGATCATCGTTTCCCGATGACTCCGATGAAATAACGAAAAGAAACCGATAAACTGTTTAAAACATATTTGTTAATAAAAAATAAACAACTGGCAGCAAAATTTTCAAAAAATGTCCGTTCTGTTTATTCTGTTTTCGTTTTTTGTATTCGAAATTTCCGTTTTTCTGAAAAAAAAAAAAAAAAAAATTCTTCCTCTCCCGGGCCCGAACCCTGAGCGTGCTGATTACGAGATAAGCGCACTACCCCTAGACCATCGAATCTTGTCATGTATAAGGCAAAGTGTGAATTACCCATTATTTTAGTCCCAAGGGTTAAATTTTGACAAAGTGTTGTTCAGCTATTATTAATAATAGTCAAATTATTCGACTGATAAGAAATTAATTTCACTTTTTTCCAATGTATGTAAGTAGCAACAACATTCATAATTAATAATTAAAAAATCTGATGTGTCCAATACATGACTTCCTTGCACGTCCATTAGATCAAAAATATTTTCGACGCACTTCCTCTAAACTTATTTGTTTGAAAGAGATAAAATATCAATAATAGTAAGGTTTAGCGATTTCTAGACAAATATTTCGATATCGCCAAGCTGAGTTCAATTTGAAATATTTCTTTTTGACACTTTATTTGGCGATATTTCACCAAAAGCCGACAAACTCGAGATAGTCTGCGAGATTTTGGGGATAGCCAAAGTAGTCATTGACCACAGACTTTCAATGAATTGAATGCATCCATACACCTCAATGTATTTAAAGTCATTTGGCTCACCCTGTAAATAAATTCTCAGTCGATTGCTGTCAAAAAAGATATGGAAAACAGTTAGATATTACAATAGTTCTAAATACAAAAGTTCAAAAATCTACGGGTTAAAGTTTTAGTGTTATACAAAATATGAAATAATTTTTGGCGCCAAATTTGGCGATATTTCGGCGAAACTCGTCAATGTCGACGAAATTTGGCGAGATTTTAAGCATGAACCAAACAATGACAGATTATCGCCAAATTTGGCGATATTTCGCCAAAACTCGCCAAGAACGATGACAAATGGCGATACTTTGGGCATGGACCCAATGACTGACTATCGCCAAATTTGGCGATATTTCGCCAAAACTCGCCAAGGTCGAGGACAGACGGCGAGTTTTTGGGCACGTACCAAACAATGACTGTCTACAGTTGTATTATATTGAAGATGTCCATAGACATTAAAGTACTAAAATTCTTTTCGGTGGTCCTGTATATAAACTCTCCAGTAGATTGGAACCAAAAATCGAGATACACAACTAGATGTTACAACATTCTTATATATGAAATTTCATAATAGTTTTTGAGATTTGAGAGTTAAATATGCACACACGTACACAAAAAAGTCGCCAAGCTTGGCGACTTTTGGCATAGTTCTTGAGGGAGGCACGTGACCGTGGTCGGACCATTACCTAACTTATGTGGTAGGACGGTATTGTGCTTGAAATGGATGAATGCCCCTAAAATTGCCATTGACCGTAATGTATTGGAAATCTTTTGAGTGTTCCTGTAGCAGAACTACAAATGATAAAGACACTTTTTTTAATGGAGAAATTCATTTTCCAACTCTTTACAGCATACATCACTTCTGAGTCGTTTGAAATAGCCCAATACCTCTAAAAAACGCTTTGATGAATTTCGGCCCATAGAGCGTAATGTATTTCGAATCTTTTGGGCGGTTCTGTCGATAAACTATCCAGTCGAATGGAATCGAAAGGGGAGGTGCACAACTAGATGTTACAACATTCCTAAATATAAAGTTTCAACATTCTACGCCTAATAGTTTTTGAGATATGCGAGTTTAATGAGTTTCGGCCCATAGAGCGTAATGTATTTCGAATCTTTTGGGCGGTCCTGTACATAAACTATCCATTCGATTGCCACCAAAAGGGGAGGTGCACAACTAGATCATAGAACAATCCTAAATATCAAATCTCAACATTCTACGACCGATAGTTTTTGAGATATGCGAGTTACATACATACGTACGTACGTACAGACGGCATGGAAAAACTGGCCACAGCAGACTCGCCGCTGGTCAAAATGAGTTGCAGACGCGTTAATAGGATCGTGCATGTTAGCCTACGATAGGATACATCGAAAAAAATTTTTAAATTCAATTTAGAGGTAGTCAAAATCAGTTTTTTTGTCGAAATTTGGCCCCCAAAATTTTTCGGGTTTACATTACTTCCTTATACTACGTACAAGGAAGTAAAAATAATATTGCCAATTGTATAGGAATTTTAGTGTGATTTTAACTTTCATATTTCTTGGATAACTTTTAAAAATTAACTGATTTTTCTTCTTGCTGTTTACATTAAAGAGGTTTCAAAAGAATTGCTCATTGTAATGAAGTTTCCGTTTTTCTTATAATGCAGCTGACGCTCAAATAGATTTTCTTTTCTTTCTTTTAAATACATTTTTTTTAATTATTTAAATATTACAAACGATTTTTATATAATAAATACTTACATTTTTTTGTAAATATTTCTTTTCAAATTTAAATTTTGTGGGATGGGGCAAGGGGGGGGGGATACCACCCCCCTGCCCCCTCCCAACCCCAATACAAGAAATTTGAAGTAAATTATGCGATTGATTCAAGAATTGTTCAAATTTTCACTTAGATTATGCAAAGGCACATCTAAATTACGCAAATATTAATAATTGATATTACGCAAATAAAAATTCATCTATTGCAGATTAACAAAAGTGCACTGGTTAATTCCTAGTTTAGGGTGCTTCTTGGCGATTTTCCAAAAATCGCCAATTTGGCGCGTTTTCCCATCTTGTCTCTGGGAGCCAAGATGCTCCCAAAGACACTACGGGAGAACGCACCCAAATTAGCCATAAATACACAAAATAATCAAATTGAAAAGCATAAATATTAAAGTTGTAAACAACAAAAATTATTGTACCTACATAACTTGTTGAACAACTGATTTTTTATTTTATTTAAATAATCATATTCGTCGTCTCACAAATCTTAGTTTTTAATTTTTGTGGATACTATTTTAGAAGGGATTTTCTGTAATCTAAAACGAATTTTCTAAAATCTAAACACTAAACCATAAACCTAAAATCAAAACACTAATCATAAACCATTCAGGTAAAGCAATTTTCTGAAATCTAAAACAGATTGTCTGAACTCTAAAATTTTCTTTTAGCTGCAATCAGTCACTCTTGCGTAATCCTCTAGAGAAAAAAAGATTTTTTTGAAATCGAAAATGAATTTTCTAAAATCTAATGCTAAAATTTTTCGTTTAGCCACAACCACACACCACGCAATTTAGAAAAACACGCTTACCTTCTCTCAAAATCTAATCCACAGTGAGAAACGGAGGATTAAATCCACAAACACAATTAACGGAGTTAATTAGTTTATCCAAAAAAACGGATCCGAAAACATTTGTCGTTAACCCCTCTGAGTTTCCATAAGAAATGGCTTTTAGAAACCAATAGAATAATTCAAACCAACCGCCGCGCATGCGCTCCGTTAACACAAGCCAATCAAATCCTTCTCGAACCAAAACTAAATAATACCACATATCATTCTGCTCCCATACAAACACAGCTGCGCATGCGTAAATCAAAGAAACGACTTAACTCATGTAAAGCATTACTAACAACATCGGCTAAAACGTCTCACAAGTGCTTACATGTACATATAGAATCGGTTTAGTAAAATTTAATTACTTTTTGTGCCCCCCTTATCTTTTTAGTAGAGTAAATTTAATAATGTAAACAATAAGAGTCCCGTCAGTCAAAAACGCGCGATACAGAAACAAAATGGCGGATTTCCGCATGGTTGCCAGAACGCAAAATAAAGTCGCCAAGGTTACCACATTATACCTGTTATCGCCTCGTTGGCGAAGAAGCACCCTAAACTAGGATTCAGCCCAGGCGGTTATTGCTACTAGGGTCCAAGGTACACCACCTTCCCCTACACTGGATGATTTCTTTGACATGTATGTTTCTTCATACTTTATGGGTCAAATTTTAACATTCAAAAAGTTCATAAATTCAGTGACTGATGTATCTTTAAATCTGTTATTCAGCGATTGAAAAAGCATGTTTATTGCTACTGATGTAGCAGCAAAACATATACTAAAGCAAAAAAAGAACAAACATTTTTTGATTACCCGAGGGGAACCGAATTTTTTGTTTTACGTTCAAAATGGCCGGCGATAGTCGCTGGAGCTTGAGCGGCCATCGTCTTAGTCAATTTTACCAAAAACTTTGGGTAAAAAACGCAAAAAAAAAGATACTTTTGGGATGAGACAATCGTTCCAACCGAAAAATTTTCGGCCTTCGTCAACCGTCACACTTAAGACTCATGAAACAGTGGGAACTAAAAGATAGACAAAACGGTTTTCTATTTGTTTGTTTATTTGACCGCAAAGTTTTTGGTTAAAACAATCGTCATATCCCATAAGTATCATTTTATGTGTGTTTTTTACACAAAGATTTTATTTATTTTATATTTTAAGATCAGTATTTTGAGTGTGTTTTTTTTCCTGTAATCACAAAATGTGATCACGTGTTAATCAAACTTAAGCATGCATATTAAAAAGCAGAACATATCTTTACATTACCTAAAATTAATCACTGGTCTTTCTGCGACCAAATGCAGGAATAATCCTATGTTATGTTTTATATAATAGGTTTCGTTTCAGGAACTCTTCAGACCACAACATCGAAATCCCGCTCTTCTAGAGATGCAGATGGCGCTAGCATTGTTATCAAAGCTCTTTGCTCATTTCTGTCCCTGGAGACGCAGCAACTGCCCGCCCAAACGGTTGGGATCATGCTTGGTTCACTGGGATCTTCCCTTCCCCGGCTCCAGACGAAACCGAGAACAATAGGAAACCCCGTATAAGCGGTAGTTTGCATTCCTTCCGCCGTGGCGTAGTTATATGTCCTGAACAGAGCGATTTAAAGGGCCAGTCCATATGATTAAAAGGGCATTAAAACTGTCAAAAATGCTTGATTAAATTTTTTTGTTGTTGTTGTTTCGTTTAAACAGAATGTATCTTTATCTATAAATATTTTGAAACGTTTCTTCATCCATGCACATATTGAAAAAAAATTTAAGAAATTGTTAGTTGGTTAATGCTTTTAGGAGCTTCTTCGACATGTAATAAATTAATAATAAATAAATATATTAATTTATGTTTTATTTAAATCTTCAGAAGACTGTAATACTTTTTAAAGACTTGTTTTTCGGAACTCCTACATATTTTAATATATTAATACAGCATTCTCACTATACGTAAAAAACACTCAAAATACTGGGGTTAAACGATAAAATATATAAAAACTTTGCGAAAAAAACACACATAAAATGTAACTTATAATAGTTACGATCGTTTCGACCAAAAAATTCTTTCGGTCTGCATCAGAAAAAGTCCGAGACGCAGGGACGGAGAAAGAGGGGGGCTGCTGCCCCCCGCCCCGAAATGGGACAACTTACTTAGCTTACAATTTGATATTTAGCTTACAATTGAACTTTAGCTTTAAATTTGATACCCAGCCCACCCCGAAATGAAATCCTGGCTACGCCACTGCGCGAGACGAAGGTCTTTCTCTGATGAAGACTGAAAGAATTTTTGGTCGAAACAATCGTAACGAAGTTACATTTTATGTGTGTTTTTTTCACAAAGTTTTTATTTTGCAATACGTATACGTATGTTCGTGTCAGTGGCGTAGCCAAGGGGGGCATAGGGGGTCACCCCCTCCGATGAGAATTTTTTTGCCATACAAAATGCATATGCTTCGCTCCCTTATCCCACACACTTATACACAAATGTGAGTTGCAGTAGTCGTAACCCCCCCCCCCAAGAAAAAATTCTCGCTACGCCACTGGTTCGTATTATTAGGTTTTGGATTAGTATACCCATGGCAAGGATAAATTTTAATCTTTTTGTGCTTTAACGAATTATTCTAATAATCAAAATAGGCGCCAGCAGGGGATCCAGGGGTGGTGGTGCACGTGCCCCCTGTCAGGGAGCCAGTGACCCTCCCCTTTCGGGGACTCCTTATTCATTCGTCGGAGAATTTTTAAGATAAGAAATAATCCAATTTTTAGGCCAATTTTCATTTTGAAATATTTAAAAGAAAAACTAATTTTGTAGTACTCTCGCTTTTCAAAGATTTGTGAAAGGATGCGTTTACATTTCAATCAGAAACAAAATTTCAGATTAGTGGGGGATGTTCGCAGTCGCGTGGCGTAAGGGGGGGGGGGGGCGCCCGACCCAGGCAGAAAATTTCTAGAGGCGGTATAACGCCAATGGTTAAATTATTTTAAGAAGATTAAAATGTCTTGGTTTTGGGCGGTTGATGAAATGAGTTTTGGGCGGTTTTCTCCAGATGAAACATGAATATGCCTTAGAACCCCATAAAGTGTCCTCCGACCAAGCCCTCCACCCTTCTGCTTAGGTGTATTATTTAAAAGAAAAGAGGAAAATTCTCTGTGCAAATTATTCAGGAGCTAAGTTAAATTGTTTAAAATTACTTTAAACAGATTAACAAAAATAATAAATAAAAATTTGAAATTTTTCTGGAGAATGGGCTCAGTTATCTAAACAAATTATACTGCAATAAATAAATAATTAAATAAGTAAGTAAATAAGACACTGAACATGGTAGATGGTGGAAGCGTTACGGTCCCCCGTTCGGGCCTACCGCGCGGCTGTCGATCTAATGATCTGCAGTTTTGTTCGGTTTCCTACAGATAGAATTTGAATACACGTTATTCCTACGGGATGTTCTCAGTGGCGTAGCGTAGGTGGGGCGGATGGGGCGTTTGCCCCGTGCAGAAAATTTTTGCGGGCGGCAAAACCCCTATCGTTGACTTATTTATTTTAAAGAGATTAAAATGACATTTTTTAATCTTTATATATATATATATATGTATATAAATAAATAAATAAGTAAGTAAACAAGACACTGAGCATAGTAGATGGTGGAAGTGTTACCAATAAGCAAAACGAATTCATGTTTTCATTTCAAGTTTAAATGAAACCTTTGTAATTTTTTTAAAAATAATTCTTTGTTATTGAAATTACGTAATATGTGTTTCCAATGCAATGTTCCAAATGTTTCCAATGCCAAGAAAATTCTTTTTATTTTAAGCTTAATTGAAAGAGTTAAAAAATACCGAATTGTGGGACATCATATGAATGTTTAACGTATTCTTTATATTTTAAGATTATAATAATAATAATTATTATTATTTAAATTCATATTGGTATAAGTTCATAGTTCATGTTAGGGCAAGCCTACCCCAGGGGCATCTGCCTACGGGTGTTGACTTGGTCGAGATATTTTACAAATTTATGTTACGAATAGTTCTGACGCGTATTCACGTTCTATCTGTAGGAAACTGAACAAAACTACAGACTGTTAGCTCGACAGCCGCGCGGTGGGCCCGAACGAGGGACCTAAACACTTACACCATCTACCATGTTCAGGGTCTAAATTTAGTTACTTATTTATTTATTTATATAAAGATTAAAAAATGTCATTTTAATCTCTTAAAACAAGTATCAACGATAGGGGTTTACCGCCCGCAAAAATTTTCTGCACGGGGCGAGCGCCCCAACCACCCCACCTACGCTACGCCACTGCGAACATCCCGTATGAATAACGTGCATCCAAATTCTATCTGTAGGAAACCGAACAAAACTGTTGACCGTTAGATCGACAGCCGCGCGGTAGGCCTGAACGTGGGACCGTAACGCTTCCACCATCTACCATGTTCAGTGTCTAAATTTAGTTACTTATTTATTTATTTATATAAAGATTAAAAAATGTCATTTTAATCTCTTAAAATAAGTAAGTCAACGATAGGGGTTTACCGCCCGCAAAAATTTTCTGCACGGGGCGAGCGCCCCAACCACCCCACCTACGCTACGCCACTGCGAATATCCCTTATGAATAACGAGTATTCAAATTCTATCTATAGGAAACCGAACAAAACTACAGACCGTTAGATCGACAGCCGCGCGGTAGGCCCGAACGGGGGACCTTAACGCTTCCACCATCTACCATGTTCAGTGTCTTATTTACTTACTTATTTGTTGCAGTATAATTTGTTTAGATAACTGAACCAATCCTGCAGAAAAATTTCATATTTTTATTTATTATTATTTTAATCTGTTAGAGTAATTTTAAACAATTTAACTTAACTCCTGAGTAATTTGCATAGAGAATTTTCCTCTTTTTTTTTAATAATACACCTAAGCAGAAGGGTGGAGGGCTTGGTCGGAGGACTTTTTAAGGGGGTTCTAAGGCATATTCATGTTTCATCTGGAGAAAACCGCCCAAAACTCCATGATATTTTAATCTTTTTAAAATAAGTTAACCATAGGCGTTATACAGCCACTAGAAATTTTCTACCCTGGTCGGGCGTCCCAACCTCAATAAATAAACGAAAACCTATTAATACGAACCAGTGGCATAGCGAGAATTTTTTCATGGAGGGGGAGGGGGGGGTACGACTACTGCAACGCACATTTGTGTATAAGTGTGTGTGATAAGGGAGCGAAGCATATGCATTTTGTATGTCAAAAAATTTCTCATCGGAGGGGGGGTGACCCCCTATGCCCCTCTTGGCTACGCCACTGGCACGAACATACGTATACGTATTGCAAAATAAAAACTTTGTGAAAAAAACACACATAAAATGTAACTTCGTTACGATTGTTTCGACCAAAAATTCTTTCAGTCTTCATCAGAGAAAGACCTTCGTCTCGCGCAGTGGCGTAGCCAGGATTTCATTTCGGGGTGGGCTGGGTATCAAATTTAAAGCTAAAGTTCAATTGTAAGCTAAGTAAATTGTCCCATTTCGGGGCGGGGGGCAGCAGCCCCCGTCTTTCTACGTCCCTGCGTCTCGGACTTTTTCTGATGCAGACCGAAAGAATTTTTTGGTCGAAACGATCGTAACTATTATAAGTTACATTTTATGTGTGTTTTTTTCGCAAAGTTTTTATTTATTTTATCGTTTAACCCCAGTATTTTGAGTGTTTTTTACGTATAGGGAGAATGCTGTATTAATATATTAAAATATGTAGGAGTTCCGAAAAACAAGTCTTTAAAAAGTATTACAGTCTTCTGAAGATTTAAATAAAACATAAATTAATATATTTATTTATTATTAATTTATTACATGTCGAAGAAGCTCCTAAAAGCATTAACCAACTAACAATTTTTAAAATTTTTTTTCAATATGTGCATGGATGAAGAAACGTTTCAAAATATTTATAGATAAAGATACATTCTGTTTAAACAAAACAACAACAACAAAAAAAAATTTAATCAAGCATTTTTGACAGTTTTAATGCCCTTTTAATCATATGGACTGGCCCTTTAAATCGCTCTGTTCAGGACATATAACTACGCCACGGCGGAAGGAATGCGAACTACCGCTTATACGGGGTTTCCTATTGTTCTCGGTTTCGTCTGGATAGCCGGGGAAGGGAAGATCCCATCTGTTCGTTTAAAATGTAGTTAGTTTATTATAGTGCTTATTCCTGTGAATTATTCATTAAATTATATTATCTATTATCTTCAATACTTTAATGAATATTTTTCAACCCCCATTTTAATGAAACAAAATTTTAGTTAATGAACATTAGTTTATTTTTTAATAATCAAATAAAAATGACTAAAAATAAAATACATTGAAATGTAAATTTTATTTCCAGATCTTCAATTTTGCTTTACCTGATGAAAAATAAAAGCATAATGATGTTAAATTATAAATTTAATTTACGTATGAAACACATGAATGTAAATTAAGCCACTTTAATGTAAATCTCTAATATTTTAACATTTTTCCTAAAGAATTTAGAAATATGTTAAGTGGCTTTTTAAAAGTATCTTTTAAAAATTATTTTTATTAAGAAATAAAACCTATCAAAATTCATTTGATTTAAATACTTGTGTAAAATTTTAATTAAGGTATTTTTAATTAAAAAAAATATTTGATTTTTTTTTTCAAACTGATTTTTTTTTTTTTTAGTTTAAAAAAATTATTTAAATCAAATGAATTTTAATAACTTGTTGTGGTACATTAAAATTGACAAGTACCAGTATATCAGTTAATATTGATTATTGAAAATATTTGTTTCAGATACCATGTATATTTGCTATTTTATTACTTTCAATGGTTACTTTAAAATAAGAAAACTTCAGTGAGCTTTTCGATACATAATGATTTATCCAATGTAAAGCCGTATGACATATTAGCCTTTTAAGCCACTTCAAATTAAATTTATAATTTAACAGTTTTATGATTTTATTTTTCATCAGCTGAAGCAAAGTTGAAGATCTGGTAATAAAATTATCATTTCAATATATTTTATTTTTAGTCGTTTTTATTTGATTAGTATAAAATAAACTAATTCATTAACTAAATTATGTTTCATTAAAATGGACGTTAAAAAATATTCATTGACGGTAATAGATAGTCTACTTTAATCAATAATTCATATGGATAATAACTATAATAAACTAACTATATTTTATACTAACAGATGGAGCAAGCATTGTCATTAAAGCTCTTCGCTCGTTTCTCTCACTCCATCTCCAGGAGCATGCGCAGACGCAGCAATTAACCCAAACGGTTGGGATTGGCAAAAATGCAATCTGCATAACAATCTTAGAGTAAACTTCCGGTCTCTCGATCTCGCGGAACATGCACAGACGCGGTATTGGCCCGGGCGGTTGGGATCGGCGAAAATGCAACGGCGTTCTGGAACCCAAATAAGATAGAAAACTGGAATGCGTGTGTTTAGTGCTGTCAGTGGTTATCATTTTCCTTTGACTTTACGAATAACTTCAGTCTATTGAGTTTTGTCGCCTAGGAGATGTGTTTGTTTACAATTTGCGAATGCGAATGCGTTAATTTTGCTGAGAAGAGTTTTTAGTACATACTCAAAATAAAATCAACAGGATTTTTAAAACAAACAGTGGCATTGAAGCTCTGAAAAGTCAGCTACATAATATCAACAAATTATGAGTACAGCTTTAAGTACTATTGTTGTATCATGTGACACTGTGCGGGTTTGGTAACGAAAGTTCAAAAACAGTTATCTAAGGAGTTAGAAGTTAGTTTTTCAGGCAGATATGGCGGAAAACTTTCGTTACAACCTGATAATAAACATTGGTACCTCCATTGTAGTTTTAACTTGCGCTAAGTAAAAATTACCTTTCTTTATGAACTACAAGTCTTTAAATGGATATTAATACACTTTTTTGGATAACTGATTAATAGGACAAATTGTATTTCTAATTTGGACGCTTACTGCAATAGTATTTTTTGAGATAAACAACATTTTTTGAAAGGAAAATGTCAATAAAAACTTGTAAAGCATGTGAATAAAAATTTTGAGGTATTTTTTACTTTTTCGTGATTATGTCAGCTTAGTTATAGTCAGCAATGAAAATAAACCTAAATAATAATAATAACTTGAACGGTTGACCAACGATCCTAAGAATGAACAAGCTGCATACTTTGACGTTTTTATCTACAGTAAGTAATACTCACCTTTCTTTACGAACTACACATCTTTAGGTGGACATTAATATGCTTTTGATAGCTGGGACAAATTGTATTTGCAATTTGTACGCTTACCTGCTATGTTATTTATTTTTAAAAATATGATCTTTTGAAAGGAAACGTGAATTAAAAACGAAAAAAATACATGTAATGGCTTGTGAATTGAAATTTTAAAGTACTGCTGTACTTTTTATGATTATGTTAATTATTTTCTGCTATGAAAATAAGTTACTATGAAATCCCTTCAACAAATAGATTTTTTAAAATTTGCTTTTGAATGTCAAATTTTAGGATATTCAAGAAAAAAGTTTAACATTCAATATTTTCGAAAACAATTGATTTTCAGCCATACATATATGGGGGTGAAAACTGTAGCATTTTGGCTTCCCTATCCTGTCTTAAAAGGAATATGTCAAGTTACCAATAACCTTGTACATATATATATCTGCAAACAGTATTTTTTACAGTCAATGTCAGTTATGCATTAACAAGGTGTTAACACACTTAAGATTTCTGATACATTGACTTTTTGCAAACATTTGTGCATGCGATGGATAATTTAGATCTCTTGCATATAAAAAGGCAAATTCATATCAAACAATTAAACCAATGTTAGTAAACTAAGTCAATTTAGCTATTTCCGGGACCTAATGATTTCATTATGTGCAGTGATGCCGCTTACGCGCTATAGCACGTCAAATACGCAAAAAATCGATGATGGGACGCAAAAGAAAAAATTCAACGCGTCCCCCGGGACACGTAATTTCCATCATGCAAAATTTTGAAAAAAAAAAGGTGAGAGAGGGTGCGTTCAGGCTGCCAATTTTGGGTAAATCTCTAGTAAAACACAAACTGCTCATGTTTTACTCGGGGAGACATCGTGAACGGCTTTGTGGACCCGTTTACAAGCACACAAATGCGATAATCTTTGGTAACGCTTCCCCTACATGGGGGAAAAAATGCAGGGTAGAAAGATCCCTAGTCGAAAGGAGGCATAGGAGTGTTCGCTTTCCCATGATGCATTGCGAGTTTTCCCCTGGATATATATCGTGCTGTGCACACACGTGGTTAAGCTGAAGAAAAAAGGGGATTACTTTGATGTTCTTCTCCTTTCTCCCTCCCCCACACTTCCGTTTTCATGTTAGAGGTTGTTCCGTTAGAGATGGTGGACTATTGGAATTGAATAAAGTTTTTTCATTATTTATTTTTAATATTATTAAATCTGATAATTATTATTTAGAGATGAAATCTATAAGCTATAGAAGCGGTAAATATTTTAAACAATCTAGAAGTGAAAAGGGGGGGGGTGTGTTCCATATTTTACTGTTGTATATCCTTTCCTTTCTCAAATATAGTCCGATTTTCCTTGTGATAAATTTATTAATACATAGTAATTATTTTTTTTAATTAATATAAGATGGAGGTGCGCTTGAAGGTATTTTATTGTAGTTTTAATAATTTAAGATGTTACGGCTGTTCTGCGAGTACATTTTACTTTCTTAAACATTTCTACCGATGCAGCCTTTCTACCGGTTTTTACTGTACATACAAAAGGGGATTTTATTATTAGGATTTATTAATTATTAGGATTCGGGGCGTCATCAGGAAGGCTTTGCCGTGAAGGCAAAGTAAATGGCATGCATGTCACAACAAATTTTTCTTGATTAATTATAATTCATTTTATTTATTTATTTTTTGAAATATAAGTTTTAGATTATTTATAAATAAGATATTCATACACATCAGCACACCAAAATGGGTGAGACATGATAACATCAGTCGTGAAATTAACCAAATGCTTTTATATCGATAAGGACCCACTTTTTGGAAAAAAGGATCCGTAAATTTTGGAGTCCTGGGTCCCAAGGACCCGTCTCATTCAAAGTCTAGCGACATCACTGTGTGACCCTTATTTTTTCTGTGACTTTCTTGACCAGGTTGAAACTCTTATTTAAGTTTGATAATAATCTGTACAGTTAGTTTTGGTGAAATCACAGAAGAAGAAAACGTAAGACAAGCAGCGTTGGGCAGTATCACAAATAGATGTATCTCAAATATTTTTTTTATCATGTAGTTTGTTTTTTCAAAATACGGAAAATACATTTTTATACTGCTGTTAAATTAATCTTCATACCAGAAATTGCTCAGAGAGATGTCCAAATAAAAAAGATAAAATTGTTTGCATTCGCATTTTTTTCTAGATATAATTTATGAGATGGGAAATAGCTTTAAAACTGCATTTTTTAAATGGGACATGTGGTAGGTAAAGAGGTGTTGAGACCTGTTGTGACTCTTTAAGTTCAACTAAAAAAAGGAAGGGGAAAATAAAACCAATTAAAACACTATAATGGTGTTTGGTCTAGGCGTTTTCTGGATTCCCGATAGCAGATTAACAAATGTAATTAAAATTTAAAAAGTGTGTTTGAGTAGTATTTATTGGATTTCCCTGAGAGAATCTCTAAGCAATATGAAATGCATAAGTTATAGAAAAATAAAACAAATCAGTACTTTTGCAGACTAGATGTGCACATGCATTTCTTAGTGGAGAATTTTTGCAAATATTGTCCATTGATAGAAATGAAAAAATTGAGGTGCAATGGAAGTTATGCCAGCCAAATTAATTGAGTTAAGGCTAACTACAGGAAGGATATCTGTCATGAGGACATGGGTGCCATGGTCAGAGGACTTTAAAAGGGAAATTTGCAAGACAAGAACTTGGATAATATGTGAAACATGCATAATCTATCATAAATTTAAAAAAAAAAATCACTTAAAGTAAAACATTTGTTTTTAAATTGCTCAAGTTGAGTATTAATGTTCCAAGTTCCATTGAATTCAAAAAGTAAAATATAAGGGATTCTCTTAGCCTCTTTCTTCCGGATGCAAACTTCTTTAATAATCCCCAGGTCAAAATTTAACTTATACCTCAATAAAATGCACTTAAAACATATATGCAACAGCTTATTGTTGAATTAATCTTTATAAAAATATGATTTTATCTTTTTATTATAATACCAAGTAAAAGCTGGTAATGAGAACCTTCTTTTAAACATATTTTTGTTTATTAACTATTTTAACTATTTTAAAATGAACTAATGCAAATTATTTACATGTTGAAACAGTTTTAACTATATTTAGAGTAAGAAAGCAATTTCTCAAAATGGTCTATCTTGTTAGTACACAGGTAAAATTTTGCACACAAAAAAAAAAAAAAAAATTCAGAAAAACAGTGAATACTTTTTCTTACTTTAACATTTTAATGAGACATCTTCTATGATAAATATAAACTACTACTATTGTTTCATTTTTTATGCTAAAATACATTTGAGTAAAATAAACTGGAATCATCAGTTGAAAAATTAGCATATTTTCAATTACAATGCGGAAAACAATTGCATGTATTTTTTCAGATCAGAAAATATTTTGTATTTTCAAGCATTTGAATCAATGCATCTTGTATTTTTTTTTATGAAAAAACATTTTCGGTGTATTTCGCCCAACTCTGAAGACAAGTGTGGGAAAAAAAAAAAGATTCTTTGTTAAAATGGGCAGTGTTTTTGCTACAGCGGTTATATTTTAACTGTTCAGAATATATGAGAATGTCATCTATAAAGAAAAAAAAAATTGTTTTATTTACTTTTTTTAACTGACACAACAGATTTTTATATCAATTTACCAGATGCAGTACAAAAACTATCAAAATAGAAAACTTTACACATATTATTTGACTGTTCAAAAATTCAATTCAATGAATCTTTCGACTTGACTATTTACGAGCAGAAAAAGCTTTGATTATTAGTTCATTCCCAAATGATGTATTTGCATCAAGGAATATTTGCCATTTGACAGTCTTAACAATCCTCAACGCATTTTCGATAAAGAAATCAGTCACCTGCTTGATGAGTTCAGCTTCACAATGCTGCACAGCCAGAGTGATGGCATCGCAGAAACTGTCAACATCCAAGTGAAGCTTGATGAATGCCAAGCACTCGGACTTCAGGTCTTGGACATCGTATTTATCTGCAGCTCTGTAGAGACTGAACACATTCTGTGAGGTGATGCTGTCCACACTCCCACAGTACAAGAAACGCAGGAAGTCCACAAAATGTTCAGGTTCGCAGTCCTTTATGATCACCAGTCCAGTATTCTTTTCTTTCATGTCATGGTTGAGCATAGACGCAAATACTGAGGATCGAGCTTTTAGAATTGCTCGGTGGGCTTCAAACTTCTGTTTTTTGACACGAAGAGTCACATCACAGTCGTCCTTGTTTAACAGAATTTTTTCAAGGTCACTAAGAACTTTGACAGTAGGTGCAGCTGCTGAAAGCTCCCTGCATGGGATTGTCTGCAGGGCAAAATCTTTCTTTTCAGTACCTAGAAAAAGAAGCACAATAATTATATTAAAGTGTTTAAATAATTGTTATCATTCTTGTTTGAAAAAAAGAAAACGCCTATAGCAGTTATATTGCTTTAGAGCAGTGTTTGAACAAAACTAAGTTTGAGAAAATTCTGAATACCTGGCCTACACGCATGCTCAGACAATGTCCAAAAGCATCTAAAATGAAATTTGTATGAGTAAACATGGACTTCATTCTCGTTACTCATTGGTCGGCAAGACTGCATGCTCAGAAAGTATCAAAAAATCACTTAAAAGAATCTGTTTGTAGCACGTATGTCTTTTAAATTATATAGATGTTTATCAATTTATTTTTCATAGTAACGGCCGCAACTGAAAAAAAAAAATTGTATAGCTGAAATTTTATGGGCAACAAACTTTACTTGGAAGCAACCAAAATAATTTCAGTAAAAAAAAAAAAAAACACCAAGATTTTACCCTTGAATACTACGCATAAAATGCACATTTGTTTGGTCGAATTCTCGAAAACTGCATTTACATGACACCCCAGTTGCAGAAATTTTTGTACCAGTCTGCAACGCAGATTTTAAAATAAAAAAATTGTCTGCGAGTCAAACTGCTGGTGGCAGGTTACCCATAAAATGCATATTAAATCAGCATATTCATCTTATATGTTAAATATGCATGATTTGTGCAATTTAGTGCACTCATTTTGCCTACAATTTCAAGCTGTGTAGATTCTTGTTCAGTAACATAATTTTGATAACCAGTTTTAGAATTCCCCCCCCCTTTTTTTTTTAATTTTCTGTGAAGTACTGGACAACAAATCTCTTCTGCCAATTCACTTTTTTCAAATAGCATTTTAATGAATTTTATAAACACATTTTATATTTTAATGCAACAAATTTTCAAAATTTGGTTGAAAAATAAAAACTCACCCAAAAGATTAAGAAATATTTTGGCGAAACAATCATTATTTATCAAAAATATGTAGTAATTTATTTTAACTGTTGATACAAAAGTTAACATAATGGCTTGCAATGAACGAAAATATGATTATTCACAAAAAAGGATGGAGAAAGATTTGATATGAAATCACAGCGTGCAGTTGGCGGCGATATTGTTTGATATGAACTCTTGAAATAGTCTGCAGACCTTCTCAAGAATCTGCGACGTGGCGAGTTTCTGCTACCGGGCTTGACATTAAGCTCATTTATCCTTCATGCTAAAAGTGTTTTCTGCCAGCAACAGTGGCGGAACCAGAAATTTTTCATGAGGGGGAAGGGTTATGACTACTTCAACTCACATATATGTAACAATGGCGTAGCCAGAAATTTTTCATGAGGGGAAGGGTTACGACTACTGCAACTCACATATGTATATGTGTGTGTGATAAGAGAGTGAAGAATGTGCATTTTGTATGGCAAAAAAATTCCTCATTCCGGGGCGGGGGGGGGGGGGGGGTTGTGACCCTGGTCAATAACAATACACATCTAGATGCTAGTCTGCAATTATTGCTGGAAGATGTTCAATATGGTTGGCGATACACTGGCAAAAGCACCAATAATTTTATAAGTTTTATTTTACCCCTTCACTTTTAATATTAGCATGGTCAAAATCATAGCAGTAACTTGTATACAGTTAAATGCATTATTTAGTCCTAATCTTGCAGGCATTACTTTTCCTGCAATACTAATCCTATTATCCGGAATCACCAAAAATTCTGAACTACCAGTTTTCAGTGTCAGGTGCAGTGGAGGAGCTAGGGAGCTTTATCCCCTCCCCCCACCTCTCCCAAAAAAAGGAAAAAGCTTAAGTGTAACATTTTACTTTATTATACTTTTTATCATGTGAAATAAACAACAATTAGCCCTTCCTAAAGCAAATTATATTGGTTTAATGCTACAATTTTCTTTATTGTACATATTGTTTAGGTCAAATGAGTTTTATCTTAGAAATTAGTCCCCCCCCCAAAAAAAAAAAAAAAAAATTCTTGTCACTGCCATTTTCTAACTACTGAGTGCTGAAATCTCTTCACCAGCAAAAAGAAGATACTTCTAAATAGAGATAGTATAAGAAAATATGATTTCTCGCTAACTGTTAATAACCACAGAGGTGATTTTCAACCCACAACCTCCTTTTGGAACTTACAACCAGGCCCTGATTATTGCATGGGCACTTGGAGCAAGTGCCCTGGTCACACATATACAGATAGGCCAAAATATTGAGTTTAAAGCTATGTACAAGGGCACAGAAACCGAGCCAGCTATATACAGATGCCTAAAATTTGAAAAGTGCTCTGGGCACAAAAATGTTAACAGTCAGGCCCCGATTACAACCCTCCTATTCTTAGTCCCGGTAAGCATGCACACACAGCAAAAGTCTTCTAGCAAAGTGATATAGATGTAGATGATTGCAACACTTAATTCGGTACTTAACACAGGGGCTGATTTACGGTGGGGCATTCAGGGCACGTGCCCTGGGCCCCCGATCTTTAGGGACCCCCAAAACTTCCTTTTATGTAATCATAATAGCTACTAAAATTATCTCTCAAGAGAAAAATTTCTGATTACTTCATTTCATAACAAATATTCAAAATTTTTAATTTAATATAACTAACTTGTAACGCTAAAAATTATGCATTCGATAAATTCGATATTCGCAAATTCGTTCGGACACCTCAGCATGCTCCTCCTTTTATCTTTTTAAAGGTGTGTGATGGCTGTAAATACCCATAAAAACATTTCAAAATCAAAAAATTCATACAAGAGGTATCTGTTGTGACATTTTACTGATTTGTGAATGTTTACCTATGGTTAACTTAGGAATGATAATTGGTTTTAACTGAATTTAATTAAGTAATATTCTGCAAAAAAAATTTGTGCAGGGGCCCCCAAGTGTGTAGATCGGTCCCTGTACTTACGTATTATCCCGGCGGTCATTCCTGCCAAACTATTTTTCCATGAAATGTGCTGGCAACACACGTTGCCAATTGTATTCCCAACATAAACAATTTATTGTGCTTGGCATTTATCTTGCCAAAAAATCGCTGGTGTTGGCGAACTGTCGGGATAATACGTACCCTCAATTCTCATTGATGAAACCATACCTCACTGCTCTTTTCCGTCATTCCAATGAAAATCTGTTTACTTATCTTACCACCCTCAGTCCGCAGAGAAAAGAGAAATAAAAAGATGGGCCCAAGAAGGAATTTTCCTAGACCTCTGGCCCTCTGTCTCAGTATGGGAAGGGGAATCACATTAACCCTTTGAGGCGCAACCCTTTCCCAATGTTGAAAAAAGGGCAGCCGTTGCCATCGCTCGACTTAACTACCAGCAAGATGCGGACGATCGAAACGTTCATCGCGTGCCACAGATCTAGAGACCCCTTTTTTGACGACAGCTGGCTGTGCATGAGCACAGCTGGCTGTCGTCAAAAAAGGGGTCTCTAGATCTGTGGCACGCGATGAACGTTTCGATCGTCCGCCATCTTGCTGGTAGTTAAGTCGAGCGATGGCAACGGCTGCCCTTTTTTCAGCATTGGGCAATCTATGCAGCTGTTCTCTCATTCTTCCATTTTTTAGCAGATGTCAGTGCTGTTAAAAATAATCGTGGCCATTTTTTGACGGGAAATGACACGCTAAAAAGTAAAGGATTCTCGTGGAGCTATGTCACCCGCAACTATTTTTTATAGAAATCAAATCTATTCTTCGTGATTGGCAACAGACAAAACGTCAGAGTTTGGCGTTCCCAGAGCGGACACACTGCGCGTTAAAGGGTTAACTTGCTTGTGTTCCACTTCTAGTGATTTGAAAAAATCACTAGAAGTGGAACAGCTAGTTAGAACTTTACAATATGATCTTTTGCAATTTTTTTTTTCAACTTTTCACTTTAATGAATTTTTTGGTGTAACTTGTTAATTCTTACCACTTATCGGGGAAAAGGTTAAAATTTTCCTACAGTGGGCTTAGCCCAACCCTATTCCCTTCTTCTGTTACACCAATGGACATATCCTGCACAGCCTCAAATACAGTGCATAAGATAAATCATTTCTGTCTTTTTACATTAAGATATGAGAAGTGGACAATTAAGTTTATGAGATTCCAACTCTGTATAAAAAGTTGTTAAACATTCTACACTGATACTCACCTCTGACTTCTGTTTGATTGCACTTCAAAGCACAGATGACCGTGAGTACACCCGATGGCAGGAACTGCGATTTTTTCTCGATCAGTTCAGATCTTCTTATGACTGCTGCCATACCCTCTCCTAAGTCTTTCCTTTCAAATGTTTGAGTAACGTCGACCATTACTTCTTCCTTGCCATCTGCCTTCTTTAAAAAGAGGCTGTAGGTCACAGATACAGGAGGGCCCCAATCTCCTCTCATTAGATACAACCCAATGTATCCTTCTGAGGAATCTTTATCGCCATTTGGGCAGACTGTAAGGTACCAGGATGAGTCGCAAAAGAAAAACTTGGAGCTATGATGATCGTCACCTACATCTGCTGGTAGCGATAAGAAGTTCGGAATCTCCCACTCTAAACTGATTGGAAATCTTAAACCTTTCAGCCGACCCACAAATTCCGAGTTAGACATGGTAGTGTTGAATGACCTGTGCAAGCAAATCCTAGTAAACAAACAAAAAAAAAGGCAACACTTACTATGATGGTAAGGTGGGCACAAGGCTTAAATTTTCAGATAAAATCTACCATGCAACTATGATTCAATTGCTTGCAATAAAGTTTTATGAAGCATGCTAAATAAATGCACATATTATAAACTAAATACTTAAAAATGAATTTGGACTCAATTTTAAAGGCAAGAGTTCTAGATATTTTTTCCTAAGTCGGTACTCACCCACAGTGGCGTAGCGAGGGGGAGGGGGGTAGGGTGTCAGAACCCCCCTAAAATTTAGCAGAGTTCTATTATTGACATGAAAAATGCAATTCATAATGTAGATTATCCGTTACATCAGTGCTTAACACCCCCTAAAAATTTTTTCTGGCTACGCTACTGCTCACCCATAAAAAAAGATATCTTTATAGAATATTTTTAGAAAGTGAGACATTTAAAAGATTAAACAACCCTTAATTAATTCCAGCTCTGGAATTTGCATATTCGCCATATTAACCAACCCTAAATGATACAAAATTCCTAATTTATCTAATTATTGTTAAATCTGTGAGCTTTCTCACTTTCTAAAAATATGGTTAATTTCTGCAGCATATTAGCGTAGCGTAAATTACGATAATTCAAATAAAAATACTATTTGAGTAAAAATGTTATTTGATGGTTTAAACTTAATAAAATTTATATTTTTTAAATAAAACTCCTTTATGAGATAATGTAAATTTAAAAAAACTTAAATTGAATTAGTTATTTGAAAATATAAAAAGAAACTTTTTATTTAAATATAAAAATGTTAATAATTAAGATAAAATTCAGTTTGTATTAAAATATGTTTTAAGTAATTTAAATAAAAATAATTTTTAATAAGTAAAATAGTTATGTAAAATAATAAATCCTTCTTGGTGACATTGAAAACTTTCATAGACCCTCTCCCAGCTTCAGTTCAACTCACTGAGAATACAAATACATATTTCCACAATTTTAATATGTACTACCTGTGTGCTTACAGTGGTGGTTGATCAGGTGACATTTTGAAGTTAGTATACGTATACTGCATAAGTTTATCTACCATAAGCATTGTAGCTATATAGCAACAATTTATAAAATACTTCTAAACTAAAACTAAAGACCATGTTCTTGTAAAATGTATCATAATATTTTATTCTGGATGCATAGGTGGAAAGCTATAAAAATTGATTTTATATTTACTTACTATTTATTACTATCTTAATTTTAATAGTCCTGATCTTCTTTATTATTACTGTACATAATCATTAAGCCTACCTGTTAATAGTTTATGCATAAAACAAAACAAAGGTTTTCGAAACTGCACCTGAACGAGACAGTTTGGCAACCGGAAAAAAAAGGTTAGGCGTCATTGACGCCTAGATTTTTGCTCCCAATTTCTCGCCCTGAACGAAATCTTTATTTAAGTAAATATGTAGTTCCAGTTTGCAATAATGACATTCTTTTATTAAAAATTTGGTAACCCCTGTTCATGAGTCGTAGTGTGCTGTACCTATACCATTTATTGAAACAGGAACATTCTGGAATTCACCATCTTATCAGATGTGGATGCTCTATGACTAAACTTTAGCTGGAGAAATTACTTGCTCCATAGTCATCGAATCAGGTAATAGAATCATGAGTGAACACAATAGTTTTTGCAAGATTCCAGTTATTAGACGAACTAGTTTTTGCAGTCTCTGTGACTTTTTACTCCAATATTTGAAATATCGAGGTGTTCGACTTCTTGAATAAGCAGCCAACAATAGCAAACAGTCATTGAAAATTCATATTCTTTATCATCATCAAAAATGGTTTTAATTAATTCTTGATATGGAAAGAAAAATGTTTTATTATATTGCTAACTTTGATGTTCAATCTTTGATACAGGAAGTTTATTGAATGACGTTACAACTCTTTCCTAACTGCGGACTATTCGTGAATATCAGTAACTTACAAATTAACAATTTTTCACCTTTTTTTTGGCAATGGCTTTGGTTCATCAGTCATCTCATCCTTACTTGTATTGGTATTGGATTTCAGTCACTGTTCTTCATGACCACCTGGATAGGCATTATACATGATAAACCTCAATTTTTGTACCAAATTAATTTTCAACGTTATCCCAAGTCTTGAGCATTCCTGTTGCTGTACTTCGTTCTTGTCGAATATCAGTTCTCGCTAAAAGCGACATCTAGGAAGGTTATGTAGTACTAAAGTAAAGAGATTATGAGCTGGGTGGGAATGAACAATAGTGTAGAAAAATTTGTTGCCAAGGTCTAGTGTTCACAGATGTGTGACATAATCAGACATGATATGAGCAGGTGAGGATGTGTCATCTTTTTCTCTCCTCCCTACCTCTGTTGATTTAACATGAACAATTTGTTGAACCAAAAAGCAAATTTTATTTTGTAATCAGGGTTGTATGATTTTGCCCAACCCGAAAAAACCCGGGTGGGTTTTTTCGAAAAAGCCCACTTGAAAAAACCCAACTGGGTTTTTTCAAAATTTCAACTTTAATCACGCAGATAATGCATCACTTAATATCAGTACACCACTTGTAAAGTTTATAAACAGCTCCCTACCTCCCCCCCACACCACCACTACCTAAGGGGGAAAAAAAATTCAGACTTCACATAGGCATAAAAACTTTCTAGGGTAAATTTTTATGCCTATCTGTATTAAAATGAATAAAGATTTTTTAACTATAAAAAATCATTAGTTTAAAAAGTTCTAATTAAGTTCTAGTATATCACTGTTAAAATTATTACTAATAGTCAATTTATCTAAGAGCTTGGAGTTGCTATTGCTACTGATTTATACATTTTTCCATGTATGATTAATAATTATAATTAGTTATTACTATTAATTTCACCATTTTTTATTTATAATTGATTTTTGTAATCAATTAGTTGCTTTAAGTTGTATTTAGTAATAAGCAAATTTTTTTCAAATATTCTGAAATCCCATCCCTTCTTCTGAAAATACCCTGCTAAAACCCAGATAAAACCCGAAAAACCCTAAAAAAACCCAGTAGGTTGGGTTTTTCTGAAAAAAACTGGGTTCTTAACAACCCTGTTTGTAATAATGCATAAAAGCATTAAGTTTTAAAAAGTTTCTTTTGACAATTTTTTCCTCGCTAATATTTTTGCAGTATGCAGCCCCAATTCCGTCAGGTCTCAAAATGTACCATTTGGCATCTAGTTTTCAAAACTTTTCCCAGGGGAGAAACCCCTGGATGCTCCCTCACTGGAGCCACCCTTGCTGTTGGACAGGATAGTGTGGCCAAAAATGTTTGCAGCAACCAGACCTCTTCAAAGAGAAGCCCGGCCCTGCATAAATAACAGGCCCAGACTGGCCAGGTTGGCTAGTCTGCGATTGACAAGGGCCCCCGAAAAATGGATATACTACTTCATAATTAGAGTACTTTGATATATAAAAGTAATTTGATTATTTATTTCCAGGATTTCCACACTTTTTTGCAGTATGAATTACCGGAGTTTTTAAGGAGAAAATGTAATTTTTCAAGGAGTATACATAAATACCTTTTCTAACAAAGCATCATTGAAAACGCATTTTCCACCCAGCATCTTTAGGCAAATTGAAAAGGACGAAAATCTCAGGATGGTTTAAAATTTTACTACTCTCACACGCGTACAGATTATTTCCAACACAATGCCGAAAACGGCCAGCTTTGTAAACATGTACCCCATGTACCAAAGAAGAGATAAGAGCATACAGCTCATACACCAATCACGAGATACTTTCGCAGTGATGTAAGAGCTAGCAGTTAGCGATAAAAGAGTTTGAGAATGCCAACAGGCTTAGTTCAGGAACGAAATTATTGGATATGAGGAGAGCAGGGATGAATGTCTACAGCGAATCGCGGCATCATTGGAACTTTTTGCGGTAAGCTTTCAGCCCACTGAAGTGATTACAATCCTTGTCTTCAAGTCCGTGGCAGGAACGTCAATAAACATGGCAGTGGATTATTACACTTGAAACACGAGTTGAAAAAAAAAAATTCGGTAGATCGCACTTATGAAATTTTTTTTTGCACTTTAAATTCTAGAAAGAAAACTAAAATAAACAATATTTCTAGGAGTCAATACTAAAATTTCAGGAGTCTACAGAAAAATTAGTAAAATCCAGGAGTTTTCCAGGGCCCTTGCCCTTAATGTTTTAAATTGAAATCCAGGAGTTTTTAAGGATTTCCAGGAGGTGTATGAATCCTGGGTACTTACGTATTATCCCGGCGGTCTGCCAAGACAAGTGATTTTTTGCCGAAATAAATGCCAGGCACATGAAATTATTAATGGTTTTGAATACGATTGGCAACAGTTTGGCAACTCATTTGACGAAAAAACAGTTTGGCGGGAATGACCGCCGGGATAATACGTAAGTACCGAATCCTGTATGTCCCAGTAATCTTACGCCTTTACATAGTGGCATAGCGGAGGACTCCCACAGGCCCGCAGAATCATGGGCCCCCAGCAGCTTTAAAGTATATATGCGGTTTTTAGACACATAAGCCAAATTTTAAAATATTCATGTCAGAGTCAAATATTGGCACAACAGCACTTCTGCTGGGCCAAGGCCTGCGTTGCCCAACTGCACCCTCGCAAACATTTGCTTTGAGGTGTGGACGCATATACCTCAGCCAGGTGGTCAGCCTGACGCAAAGCCCCCAGTGTTTGACCACAAGTAAGCTTGGTAATGATTTTATCGGCCCACTGAAGGTATGAGAAGCTGAATCGACCTTCCCCAGCCCTGGATTCGAACCCCGGACCTGTGGGACGGCAGCGCGGTGAGCTAACCATTACATCACTGGGATATTTTCAAATAATGCCTATCCTAATATTATACTCCCTCTAAATTCCCTAAAAGATTGAAAAGGGCCCTATTTTCAATCTCTAGCTGTGGGCCCTGAAAGGAGCCAGTCTGGGCCTGGTAAATAAATGCTTTCTACGTGATGCTTTTTTACAAAGTTTTCAACTGAATTCAAAATAATTTATAGTTTTTTTAAAGATTAAAAAATTGTAATGTTGAACCATCATAAAATGTGATCGCGTGTTAATCAAACTGAAGCATACATGAGACGTCAGATATTTCAAGTAAAGCTTCAGAGTTAAGGCAGGTAATATGGTTTATTGAACATCACATTTAAGTTACAATTTAGAATGAGAAGAGGAGAGGGGAGACGGGTACAAGAATCAGCGTGGACTCATTAAGCAGTTCCAGTGGCAGAAGTCCCTCGATTTTCGATGTGCGGGAGTATTTACGCTTACCACACCACGTGGTTTTCGAAGACATAACTCCGCCTCTCTCTCATCTCTGATCGAACCACACACATTTACGAACATGACCCGCATCCGGGGCTACAAGGGCGTGGGGACACGTGTACATCTAAAGAACTCAGAATCGACGGCCTGATGTCTGGCAAATAACAAAATAAATAAAACATAGCTCCAGAGCGCGCGTGGCAAGTATGACAGGAAAGCAAAACTTACAGTGAAAGTACTGGTTTGAACAATACCCAAACTAGTAAAACCCAAATTACCTTTTTATACATTACATACATACTTATTTTAGAAGGCAGAACATACTTTTACGTTACCTAAAAATAATCGCTCGTCTTTCTGGAAACAAATGCAAGAAGAATCCTATGTTTACTATAAAAGGTTTCCGGAAAACTTCAAAACAACGCACCGAAATCCTGCTCTTACGATAAAATAAACAAATAAACAACAGATACAGAACAAGGCGAGTTGAGTTGATTTAGCTGCATTTCGCTTAACCAACAAGTAAATTCAGCGCACATTAGCGATCGCACATGATAGTGCCATCTACATTAGAAGGTTCAAAGTACAAATTTTAGTGCTGCCATCTTTTGATACATTTTATAAATATTGCGGTTACATAACAATCAATTCACTATAATTAGATACGTTTGTTCAAAACACCCATACAATTAAAGCGATTAATTTTCCTTTAAAGTTCTTTTTGAGATTTCACTGGTTTCGTGTTAATTTAAATAAATTTTTCTGTTTGTTATTATTGTAACAGAAAATACATTCAGGAGCCGATTCGTCGAGTAAAAGCTTCATTCGCGGCCCCCTATTACAAAATGTTTTCAAAATTTACGGTTCTTTTATCATTAAAGAATTATTTGGGAGCACACCGTTTATTGGGGCCCAGGCGCGTGCCCCGAATGCCCTCCCTGAAATCAGGCCCTGAACACATAGTAATTTGCAGGCCTGGTTTACACAGTTTTGCGCCTTAGGCCAAAGGACATAATTGCGCCCTCTCAGCACACACCTAAAAAAAAAAAAAATGTTTAATAATTTTCAATTTAATATGCATAATAATTAATTTTTTAAAACTGATCCCCCTGTGCATCTTTCGTTGTAGTGGTGTAACCGCAGGGCTTAATTTGCGTAGGAGCTTACACACAACTCCCTTCTTTCAAAGTAAATCAGTAGTTTCAACGCAGCTGGCTGTGCGGTACAGCCAGCTGCGTAGCGTCAAAAAAGGGTCTCTAGATCTGTGGCACGCGATGAACGTTTCGATAGTCCGCCATCTTGCTGGTAGTTAAGTCGAGCGATAGCAACAGCTGTCCTTTTTTCAGCATTGGGAAAGGGTTGCGCCTCAAAGGGTTAAGCAAAACATAGCGGAGCTCATGAACACTGTGCTTCGAAGCCCACCAGTACATCAACTCGAAAATTACCACCTTTTCACACACAAACCGATTTTAGCGGACAGACCAGGGCCTTCTCAATTGTACTGCTCGGGCCTGCTACAGTGCTTTCCCCCCACTGACCTACGTCACGAAACCGGTCTTGCTTTCTCACCACGTGCAGCTTACTTTACCTAGGATTCAAGAATGTACTAGTCGGAAGTTCAGTGCAGCTAGGTATGTGTTAAAAGCATGTGATTAAAAGCTTCTAGAGTGTGAATATGAATAATATTTATAAGTGAAGTGCATTAAAGTGTGGATAATTTTGCCTTAATATTACAAGGTAAGTGATCTTTACCTTTTTTTTTTTATTTATTAATGTAGTATAGCCTTTCTTTGACTTACTCAAGCTATCCTCAAAAGAAGAGCCACTTTTCAACGTATCGAGTTATAAGTCTAGGGGAATCTTAAATATTTTAAAACTAGGTACTTTAAAATAGAAATAATAGAGAGGATGTAATGTCTTTTCCTGTGCTTCATAATTTATTTCTTTCAATATATGTGTTTGTACGTTTATTTTTCGAAAAAGTAAAACTAAAAGGGTTATAATTTGATGCAGAGTCAATCATATATATCTTTTAGTGTTATTTAATTAGAGCACATGGTGAAAAATGGTATGTATTCCTATAATTTCTAATTGAAGGCTATATGCAACATTCAAATATAGCTCTCATACACAAAAATTGCATTGTAACACGTGAAAATTATTATAAAATACTACTCATTTAAGATTTTACCTCATTATTTTATGCTTTGTTACTTTATTCTTAAACGTATCATGAGTATTTAATCATTTTTATACGCTTAATGTTAGCAACATTGCAAAGAAAACACCGGAAAAGGCATTCTGAATGTTCCATTCTCTCTCATACATTTTGATTCGTTAATATACTGCTTTAAAAATTCTTCATTTTTTAAATGAAAGAATTGGGACTGCCTTTTGAAGGGGAAAAAATTGTTTCATGCGACTTGTTTAGGAAAGAAAATAAATCTCTTAAGTGACTTGAAATTTTTCAGGATGTCTCTTCACAAGCTATACTACACACAATAATTAGCGATAAATTATGCCAGTTATGGAACTCTGGGAAAATTCTTAAACGTAGAATTTCATTGGAATATTTTCTGAAGCATGACATATTTAGTATATACGTAATATAATAAGGTCACTACATAAAGGTTTCGATTTTTGCAGATGCCTCGTAGATTATTGCAAGCAGAGAAACGACCAAATAAAGAAAAAAATACTAAAAAGATGCAGAAAAAACTTTCAACTGTCAATTCTGGGTGATTCATTTTCCTTTAAAAAAAAAAAAAAAGAAAAAAAAATCCATGTATAACTTTAACACTGTACAATTTTACAAATGCTTTTTTTGAAATTATTGATTAATAATATGCCAATTTAACTGAAAGAGAGTAAGTCAAATTTTTACTTTATTTTGCTGCCTTAATCTAGAGTATTTGAAAACAGTTTAAGCTGAAAGCTTTTTAAAGAATGACTGCTCAAGGATAAAATACATTTTTGTGTTACAATATTAATCAAATGTCACAAACTTTTCACCTTTTTTCAATTATTTTATGCTCACGTTATTCTAGAAAAATACAGTCATATGAATATTTTTTAATACACTATGATTAAAAAAATGTGTATGAAAAATGTTAATGCCACGCTTAAATTTGCTAAGTTGCCTCAAAATATTGTTGAATAAACATTGTATTTTCATATTTTGTATTGTTTCTTTAACACATATACATATGCAACATTTTCTATGTTATTATACTATTAACTTTGTTCAAAAAGGTTTTCTTAAAATAGGAAAATAGAAGGTTTGCACTTAAATAAATGTGTTCAACAACCAGTTATGAACTATAGTAAAATAATATTTTTGTTAAAAATTGTCTACTATCGTCAGTCTGATATCAGTGTTTCAGAGTTGGATTTCCAATATGAACTTTTTGAAGAAAACATTATGCTAATGTTCACTTTTAATAATTTCTTAAAAGGCGATGCATTTATATACTTACTCAAAGCGCTTTATTCAGTTAGCTTTTTTCAGAATTGGTATATTTATTAAAGAGTTTGCAGTGAAAAATTATATTTAGCGAGTTTTGGGAAAGTTGGAAACATGATCAATAGCAAAGATTTCATACCATCCATTTCGGTTATCTATACATGATTATTAAATTATTCTGAATTTAATTTAATAATGGTGAGCAATAAATATATTGTCAGAAGAAAGAAAACTATTTTCAAATCAAAAGGTTTCGCTAACGATTTCCATCATGTTTCTAAAAGAAAGTTGAAATAAACAAATAAGGCGATTACAAAATTATAATAATAACATTTTTCCTTTTAGTCAATAAATGTGGCACTGCTTTAAAAAGGCTATTTTACAATTTTTTTCGTAATTAAACACTTTGAATTATCCCTCCGTTAAAGGTATTTGCTCAGTATTCCTTATCTCCAGCGGAACAAACCGGACTCATTTCTAGAGCCCTTCTTCTCAAGGAGCAGGCCCGGTGAGTAGAATAGAGAAGGCCCTGAACAGATTCGGTTATCTGGAAGAGTTGCCAACAATAGAGTGGGAAATTCCTCCTCTGAGAGAATTCCAATTCCCAGGAAGAAGTTTGAAGAGTCGTGATTTCTTAGTCTTTGGGGAACGTTTTCACTTTGAAATGATAGAAATGTGAAAGTTTCCCAAAAGCATTTGCCAGGCAATGCAGGTGACACTTCACAGAAAGATGTCAGCAAGTGAGAGCAACGTGAACTACAAACTCAGTTTTAAGAAGCAGAATGGAAAGCTTACTGAGAGGGGAGAGTACAGTTGCGTTTTTCGGGCAGGTGAAACTTTATGCAATAATGAGTGCATCGATATCATTGGAAATGACCAGTGTTTCCGCAGGCATCCCCTAATGTTCAGTTCCTTTATGATAGTGGCCACTTTCAAGAGGGAAAGACCCACAACAGCTGAACGTAGCTCGTGTCATGTGGTTCCATCACATGAAATGTCACTGGTGGGTAAGTATACTTATTTTAGATTTGATAACACGTAAGTCAAACGAGTAAAATTCCTTTATTCCTACCCAGACAGCACAGCAAACTTGCATCAAACTTGATTTATCAAGTCAATAAACTTGAATTAAGCTTGAAAATTTCAAGCGTGTAAGCTTAATGCAAGCTTGAATCAAGTGTTCAATTTACACTTGCCCAGCTTGCATTAAGCTTGACATAGCAAGCTTAATTTCAAGCTTAAAATTTTTTTCTAAAAAAAATTTTCTTAAATACACGGGGCGCCCGTCGGCGAACTCGCCCCACATATTTTCCCCTCTATGCTGAAATTTCAAGTTAATTTAATCTGTTTCCATCAAGCGTCCGTGGCTGGGATATAACTCGGGACTTAGGGTTGGGAGGCCAGCGTCCTAACCGTTCCGCCAATCTGCCTCGCGCTGGCACGACTCAAGTTTGAAGTGACTGTCATGGTTGTCACGCCGTTTTCTGGCGAGATTGATCAGTGGCCGATGTGTTGATCTGTTTCTTTTATTTTTCCATGAGATGAATCAAAATTAAAATAATGTTATGTGTGATTTAGAGACTCTACTAATAGGGAAATAAGCATAACATAAACTTAAAAGCAGCACACGTTTTAAAACTTTCAATATCGAGACACTCATGTTGGGCAATACTGGCCAAAATCGAGACAAACGACTGATTTTGAAATCAATTTCGTAGTACAATTGTATTTTATTTTGAAGAATTTCCATATTTGGAAATACAGAACCTTTTTTTGTTTAAATTCTATGGTCAAGTACATTTATGACTGATGATAAATTATTTGTTATGTGGATGTGGCTTTCCAAATAAAGCAGTCATCAAGTTGTATTCAAGCTTGACGGTTTAAATGACTTCTCCAAGCTTACTGCAAGCTAACAATGAATTGAACTATCAAGCTTGTATTAATACGTCAAATTCAAAGAAATGCGAAGCTTGATTTAAGCTTATGTGCTGTCTGGGTAATTACTTCATTGCTTTTGATCACTGGGTTATTTCATGGCAATAAAAAGAAGCTGTAAATAGAAATGCTTTTTACTATCGATTGCTTAAAACTGAAATTACAGTAGACTCTCGATTAAACGAGTTTGGATTATCCAGGCTGCGGCTTATCTGAAATGATCCTAATTTATTATGTTGATGATGCATGGAAATTATTATAAAGCATTACAGTTAAAAAAATTATAGAGGCCGATTTTATAAAATAAAGAAAATGTAATTCCTACAGAAGACGACGATAGTACTGAAATGCAGAGAAATATTTTAGAAGATTACAGAAAGTGAGACTGTTTTGAAAACTGCAGTGCAACAGTGCTAAAAATTTAAAATTGCAGTTTTGCAGTTCAGCTAAATAAAGTTCAAAATTGCAGTTTTAGCGGGTATTCATGTTACATCTGGAGAAAAGCGTCCAAAATTCTAGACTGTTAGATCGACTCCCCGACAGTAGTCCAGAACTCAGTACCTTCCCACTTTTAGCCATCTACCATTACTGTCTTATCCACTCAGTCATAGTGGAATGAAGTGATAGTGATAAAAGTATTCATGTAAAACTCATCAGAAATTAAATCGTGGTTACACATGAGGCACACTTAATTACTTGGAGCACATGATTACACTTAATTACTTGGAGCAAGAAGCAGGGCCCGATTAACCTCTGAAGTGAGGGGAAGCTCAGTCTCATTTCGGGCCCCTCATCCGCTTTTTGTTTGGGAAGAGTAAAGTTTTAATGATTTTCTTTCATAAAAAAGAAATTTCATTGATTTAGTTAGTTCTAATCATTTCCTTTGATAAAAGCGTTTTATTTATTAATTTGAAATTTTCCTTTGATAAAAATATTTTATTCATTAATTTTCATAATAGTTTAGTTCATTGTAACAAGATTTTACAGTATTTTTGAAATTACTTTAAACATTAACAAATAACTAAAAACATTACCTTGCTGGAGCATTAAACTTATTAATTTCGTCCTATTTCTCATTAGACATGACTTTTTTCAGGAATTCTTTGTTTGTTTTGATGACATCATAAAAATCACAACACAGAAGTTGAGAATTAATTTTGGCATTTAGAAGATGTTTAACATTACATATTAGAAGTCTACCCCTTTCTGCAGGCCAAATATTCCCCATAATAGAAAAAAAAGACTCTCAATTGTAACAGATGTCCCAGGCAAAGACATTGCAAACAACCAATTTAGAAATTTTGCGATATGAAGTATCAAGACTTCTGAAAAGCACCACCTCTCTCCATTAAAAATGTTTGCAATAACTTAAAAAGATCATTTAAAAACAAAATTTTGAATTTTTATCGCAGTTTTTCAGTCATTTTCGGGGCCCGCTTCAAATTCTGAGGGGAAGCTCAAGCTTCCCAAGCCTTTTCAGTAATCAGGCCCTGGCAAGAAGATAAAAGCCTGCTGAAAAAAACGATGCTGAGAAAGATGCGTAGTAAAATTCGTCAAGAGCAAATGAAAAAGGATTTCTATCATTTCATTCTTCACAAAACAATGAGGGGATTTTTTTTCCCTTAATGTACTAAAGGTAAAGCTAAATAACATTACATTTTATATTCATTCTTTTTCTTTTATATTAATTTAATTTTTAATTACCTACTGTATGAAAATTTTACATTTTCTATAATTTTTTTCATTATTTCCCATGAAATTTGACTATCCGGGACAAGACATTTCCTAACCATCCTAGTTAATCGAGAGTCTACTGTAACAAAAAATTTTAGCTTCATTGCTTGACTCTTGCCTTGTGTTAGCTTGATCTGGCTTTAACATCAGCTTTTCTAAATGCTTTCAAGAATGTCAATACAATGGAAAGCTGTACTTTTTTTTTAAATGACCACTAGTGACTAGAACAAGTAATTTCAGTCAACAGAATCATACACTCAAACATCATTTCGAGCCTTTAGCCGAAAACAAATTTAAATATTAGGTGAAACCATAATTTGAAACTAAGTTGGTATGCCTGTATGTACTTTGCCATGTGATCCATCACCTGATTATTCCTCGTGTTTCTTTTCATGTTATTTGAAAATAGCTTTAAAGATAAAGCATATAAATAAATTGTAAGTATGTTTTTTGTGCTTAATTTTAAGTTATGAAAGTTACAACATTATAAAAATAAGTCTACAGTCACTATAGATAATATATGATTAATTAAGCGGTTACTTTGTAAGCGAAAAGGAACGAGAGAAACCTTACGCCATATCTGCAATACCCAGATTATTTTAACTCAGTATTTTTCTACTAAATCATTTTAATTTCTTAAACTTGTTAATTTGTTGAATCAACAAAAACTAATTTCGTAAATACACTAAAATATAAACATAAGAAGTGTTTCGATTTATTTAATAAAATTCAGAGAATTTGGTGTACAGTAAAACCTTTGAAGAACAGCCGTCCTAAGTGTCATAAAAAAAAAAAATGGCCGTTATATGAGGTGACCGTTCTTTTGGGGGTCTTGTTTTTCAGTTTCAGACATTTGGTTATTATAATTCATGGGAGGAATGGTGCAGATGTTATATTAGCTTCCTGTTTATTATTAATGTTACATTTTTATCATTAATATATATATATATATATATATTTTAAGAATAATGCTTTATGTTAAATAAATCTTATATTAATCAATTGAACAATAGAAATAGTTTATATTGACTTCAAAGAAAGAACAATGCTTTTAAAAAAGGCTTTCTATATTTCAAGAATACAGGTGATTTGTAATTAGAGATTTTAAATCATGATATTAGCTATTAACTGATTTTTTAAAATATACATATACATGAGATTAAATCTAACATTTGATATGTATAACATTAGTGTTTTGAATAATGAAATGTGACAGAACTTAGTGAAATAATTATAATTTATAAACAATTGTACTCTAATATGCAAAAGTAAAATTTAATAATGTTACAGTTTTACTACTATCTTATATTTGTTTTGCAGCAAATCCACAGACAGTGAAAACAGCTGATGGATTTGTTGAAGTTTCCACACAGACGCAATCAGAATGCTGTAAGTAGTTTTAAAATTTGAAAGATGTGGATGTAAACATTTAACCTTTGATAATCTTATTAATGTCAGTCAATTTTTTCTGTTTGTTCAGTTTTACAGTACACTCTCATAAGCCCCATGGCAGAAACACAATGACAATGTCATGGACACAGAAATCTGCCTGTGGGCAGTTTTTGTTGGAACATTAAAAAAATTGTTTTTAATTGTCCGGAAGAAAAATTAATTGTTCACAACTTTTGGGTACATTTTGCTGCAGGTTGTTATGCTGTCTTTTCTTCATGATGACGTCACTAAATGCAGCACATGCGGATCGGAGTCCGCACGCAGATCTATCATCAGCCCTTGCGTAGTGAAATGGAACGGTTGAATCCAGCTGTTATACACCTCTGCCTCATTAGCGCTGGAACTAGGAGAGGGGGGCAGAAGGGGCACTTGACCCCCATATTTTAATGTCATTGATTTTGTAGTGCGGGGACAAAATATACTTTTAACTCCCCTTCCCCCCACTTTTCGTAAACCAGAATTTATGAAAAAATTTGTTGATACACCATAAACCAATTTTTGCATAATGTATTGTGTAAAATGTGTGTTTTTTTTTTTTTTTTTTTTTTTTGAAGAACAGGGAAGTTCATAAATACGGACAAAACCACAAAATAGCCAAGCCTACAGGGTGGACTTCAAGTGTACCCAGAATCTAAAAGCAACCCCTGCCCTTAGCAAAGAATACGACATTGTAGATACGATAATAGTGTTTTGAAAGATTGATTTGGGCAGCGATTTAAACCCCATTTATTAAAACATAGGGATTGCAATGATAATAGTGTGTATTGAAGGAAGTGTCTCCAGAATCCATGGGCACTCTGTGCCATAATCAACAGCAGCATTTGGAAATTGGGATGGTAATGATAAATCTTGAAGGACCGAAGGTGCAGATAAATACGGTAACACTTAAGGCTCCATTTGCCTCAACATAAGGATTCAGACGATAGTAGTATGTTTGAAGATCAAACCTGATCTATCACATTTTTGGGATTGCAACAATATTTCTATCATGTGTTAAAGGGTACAAGGTGCCTGCGGAGTCCGGACAATGCTCAGAGGTCAGAACAATAACTGTGACCGTTATAGGGAAGGGCTCTTTATAGACTTATCAAACATTATATCAGCTTGCCCCCTCTCCCCCCTAGAAAAATGTTCCTTCTGGCACCTCTGCTTTGCCCCCTCCAGGTTTCACATTTTTATTATTATTTGTCAACAATTACCATTTGTTATTTCCCCATACAACATTCCTTCATTTTGCAGTCCATCACGAAAATACATTTATTAAAATGGCCCCTTCAAAAAAAAAAAAAAAGGATAGATTGGAATCGGCCCTTCCACAAAATTACCATCTATGAAATCGTACCTCTCTCACAAATATTACGTATTAAAATGCCTTTTTCAAAATGCTCTATTTTTTTTTTCAGATCGAAATATTGTTATTGCATATTTCAGTCTTAGCTTTCATTTGTACGAGCTGAGTAACCTGAAAAGTGGAATGTTTTGCTTTTTGCTGACTCAAGTGATAAAGAACCTTGATCGGCAGAACTATGTGACCACTTCACTTCACTTAGAAGTTGAGGGAACAAAATATGGTTAGGAAATTCAAATTTTTTAAAGGCATCTAAAAATTTTATTTTCCTCAAAAATCGGTAGTTATGTTTGATAAATACGTAGGTGCGAATTATTAACAATTATTATTCCAGAGTTTGTCGCCAGCTGTATATATAGTTTTCGCTCTTCTCAATGTTTTTAATTATTTTACACACTTGCAAGTATTTCTCTCTCTCTCTCTTTTTTTTCTGAATGATTTACTCTATTTAACCGGCTTTCTTATTACACATTATTCATAATTATTACAGATATTTACTAACCAAAGTCATGATACAGAAAATAAAACAACATTTTGCGATTCTGAAATTATGCGAGATTTCCAGAAATTCATCTGAAAATGGAGTGATTCGCGACATTTTCTGGATACAGCACTTGAAGCATACATTTTTGCCAAAATTAAGCATAACAGTGACATTTTGTTTCAGCGGTGTAGCTGGGGTTGTTTTGCGCCTGGTGCTGTCCTTTTATTTTCTGCCACATTTCTAATTATCAGCATTTCTGTTGGACACCTCTACCTCTCTTTGTTTTTATCTTGCCACCTTGGCAGACCGCCCCCCCCCCTCATTCCTCCTCTTATTATGCTCTTTTGCTTATGTGCAAGTGGAGGAATTGCAGAATTTGATAATTCAGACTATTGAAAAGATTTGGTATTATAAATATTTAAATCACATCTTTTTAAATTTTAAAAATTTTCAACGTTGAAGAAAAAAATATAAAAACAAAAGTAAGCTAATTCTGGGAAAGTGTCTTCAGATAACAAATTTTCATAAGCTAACAGTTAGGTTACTCTTTGAATGAGCTATTATCAATTTAAGCTTATTTTATTTCCAAAAACTATTTAAAAAATAGAAATAATTCTGGAAGGATTTTTTCCTCTTCTTCTGAAATTGTTTAAATATTTTCTGTAATAGAATGTTATTTATTTTAATCAGCCGATTAAAAACTTTTTGGTTAAAATAAAATATGCAATTCATACAATTTTAATATACTTCTTTGTGTTAAAAGATTAAAGTTCAAGAAAGAAAATTTAGTGCTTTTAAAGGGACTTTTTAAGTATATCACAAAAAGTTAAAAAATACAGCTTTAAAAAAATGTACATTATTTAAAATATTTTAAACATTATTTCTTACGTTTTGAGAGTTCTGTGTGTGAGTTAAATTTATTGTTATTTTATTAATAACTGCTGAAATTTACGTATCTTATTTATAGTAATTATTTTTATTTATTTATTTTAAGGACAAAAGAATAGTGCTTTTTAAAAATTTATATTCACTTTTCTTGAATGCACAAAAATTTAATTAGAAGTGTGTGAGTTAGAGAAAGAACAAATACATTTCAGTAACTTGATTTTAAATGGTGTATATCCAACAGTTGGATGCAATACAAAAATTTGTATGAATCTGTCATTTATTCCAGTAATATTGTGTGCTCTGAATTCAATTTTTTAACTGTCCCAAAAGAAATTACTCCAAACAAATTTTCTCCAAAAGAGAAAAAAAAGGCATTCTAGAAAGAAAGATAAAAAAAAATTATTTATTGTAAGTCAGAACACACATTACAAACCTACATGTTATTGTTTTGGGGATAAGCCCAGGTCATTTTGAGATTATTTCAAACCAGTTTCTATATCTACCTGTAATTTCTCATGGAACTCAAAAAAGCCCTTTTTTAATTTCTTCCTGGCAGCCCCCCCCTTTTTTTTATTTAACACTATTTAACAACAACAGTGATTACAACTTGCTGGCTTTATGTATGAATTATCCACTAAAATTACACACAGAATTTTCCAGACTGATTATGAAATTCTAAAAGCTTGCTGCAGATAACTACAAAACTTTCTGCCACTGAGCTCATAAGTTATAGTCAAGGACATTGGCACAATTGGGGCTCTACCACAAACACAGTAGAATAAAATTTTGATTGGAGTAAATTCCAATTGAAAACTCATTTCCACACTGTTATCAGTACTACAAGCACGTTCGAATGTGAATCCTACCTGATCAATTTACATTCCGATGGACGAGCTTCTGTTGACCCATTGGAGGAGAATGCAAATGTCGTTTGCCACGCATTGTGAGTATGAACCTGTCACAGAGATCTCAAAACATAAATGTTTGAAATCATTAATTATAAAATCAAGAATGCCACAATAAGTGATAATAATGTTTCATATTTCTTGTATTCACCATAGTATAGTTCCGTGATTCTGATTTTTAGACTTTCTATTGTACCATCAAGTTAATAATGACTGAGCTAAATCATTTGTTTTCAAGGCTGGATTACCTATTGGGCCAGAACAATTTTAGAAGCCAGTCAATTAGAAAATTTCACAGGAAAATTCCATTCATATGTATTTTACTGATTTACGATACATTTTATGCATTCAGTAAAGTAATGATGTTTAGCACTGAATCTACTCGAGGGTGTATTATGACTATAAGAAGCCTTTATGGCTCAAATCCACAAGGTCTTACTATATCACTTTTATCGTTTGACTCACTTTATTTGGTGAAGATATTTAGCTAAAATTTGTGCAAAACATAAATTGTGTTTGTAAGCGTTTTATAATTCATGTGTTTGGCATTATTTTTTTCCACCTTGTTTCCAGGCACTGAGAAGCTCTCCCGTGACCTGAGTAAACTGCTATTCAGCGGAGAAGAGTCAAACTTGACTGTCAAGGTGAAGGGTGTCGAATTTCATCTACACCGTGGCATTGTAGGAGCCCGCATGCCCGTCTTCAGAGCAATGTTCAGACACGATATGAAGGAGAAAGCCACAGGCATCATCTCCCTGGACGACTGTGAAGTGGATGTGTTCAGAGCATTTGTCCACTACGTGTACAGTGGGAAGGTGGACGAACTGTCCACAGATACCGTCTTCGGACTCTTTGCGATGGCAGACAAGTACCAAGTTGATGAGCTCAAGTCTGCCTGCTTTGAATTTATCCAGAACACTCTGTCAGTGGACACTTTTTGTAGCGTGGTCAGTCTGGTGCTCACTTACGAACTGAAAGAACTTTTGGAGCAGGTGGTGGATTACTTTGCACTCAACATGGCAGAAGTATTGCAGACTGTTCAGTGGATGAATTTCATGAAAGATAACCTCATTCGGGCTAATGAGCTTATGCTGAAGTCTGTTCTGAAAAGAGACTCAAAACAATGATGGGAAAACAATAAGCTTTAAAATGTGTTTATTATGCTGAAAAATAATGTAAGATATATTTTTTCACATCATTAAATAAGAATGTTATTTTTGATTTTGGTGTTAGTCTAATCATTAAGTTATGATATTTTTGATATTATATTGAATCCTTTTAATACAGTATAACAGGGTGGCTACAGAAATTGAGAAAAAAATTTCCCTGATTTCCCTGACTATCTTTATCAAATTTCCAGAACTAATTATATACATACCATAATCTTTCATGTAAATCACCATTGTGTATCATGCACCAACAGGTGAAAGCTTCATATAGGGAAATAAATAATAGAAAACCACAAAAATGCTTAATATTAATAAAATAGTAGTTCAGTTTCATAAATCCAAACATAAAATTTAGTTGAACACTAAAAGACAATATGTAGCAGAAGGTTTCCTCGTTTTATAGTGTTCAGTTTTAAGCGTAAGGATGACTGATCAAAATAAACTGGCCACCTAGTCAACTTATTTAATTTCAATCAATGTATCGTTGCAAATTTAAAAAAAAATATGTAAAAAGGGTTAAAAATGAGCACTATCTAAAAAAAAAATTGTCTTGCGGTGGAGCTTTGCAGGCATCACTCAAATGTCCCATCACTTTAAAAAACTCAACGGCGCAGTAGAAGACTAAATCATCTTTTACCATTCATTTTAGCTATGACTTTATTCATGAATCATGCCGATATGATTTTGCATATCCGGTTTCTTGTATGATCCGCATCTTAGAACGAGTCCGAATACATGCGCTTTTTTGGATTCGTATAGTGTTAGTGCCTACATCACTTGAGTCTCGGATTCATATTTCTATGTTCTCGAATGGTCTGTATTCTGGTTTCGGATTCGTAAAATGTCTGTATCTGTGCATCAGTTGAGTATCATGTGATCCAGAACGGAGCCGCGCATCGGATTGACAATTAAAAATGACCTAGTTCACTAGGCAAAAATGAAAGTTCCCTGATTTTTAAATATTTTTGCAAAATTCCCTGATATTTCCAGATTGATAAAGTACCCTGATTTTTCCATGATTTCCCTGATCTGTCGACACCCTGTATAATCTCGATATCTCAAAGTCGAAAGGGCGCCAGAAAAGTTTTCAAGATAACGAGGTGAAATAAAAGGGGGTCAGTTTATAAGGGAACACACATTTATTGGAGAAACCAGCAACAACAATTGGATGTCTTTAATACTCTCCATATTTCATGACTTTCAGTGCATAACTTATCAGTCCAAATCTAAAAGGAAATACAGTAATAAAATATTTGCATGTACATAGGCTGCATAGTTATTTATATATTTACTAGAAGTCAAAGCTCATTGTGGTGTGGAGGCAATTACAATGTGTTCTAGAAAAAACATTCAATAAAAATATGTCTACACTCAATATATTTCATCTTTGTCACTCAAAAAGAATAACTTCATAATTCAATTCTTATTATGGTATATACCGAAATCAAAACTCCATTTTCCTAAAAACGGGCAAAAACCTTTCACATTCGAAAGATTTTGTTTTGCTAAGAACATCCATTCTTACATGAGTGTTTCATGCAGAGGAAATTATTTTATTTGTGAAAAAGAGTTAACTTGGTAATCTAGAAAAACTACTGTAAACTAATTGGAATTGCAACTTTCCCTACAAAGCCTGATAACTGGGACTTCAGTATGATGTCATTATCACTTGCAACAACTAATTTTTTCACACACATGATTAACTTTTTTTTTTACTCTCGGAAATAAAACAGAGCTGAAAATAGTGAAAAATTGCTTGAAAATTAGGGAACAAGTAAATTTTCAGATTTTTAAAATAGTGCAGATAATTTTCTTTATTTTTATACATTATTATGAAAAATCTCAAATGAAACATACAGATGGTGTAGATTTATTACTTTTTTGTACAGAACTTTGTAATCTTTTTGGAGTAATGATGGTAAAAGTTTTATCTTGGAGGTTGAACTGGAATTGTTCCAGTCAATGAGTCAGGTATCAGTGTAACTGTATACTAGGATGCCATTTTATTAATATGCCTTTATTATTTTTTTTTCAAATTTAAATTCACAAGTGCACACATGCAAGATTCCACAGAAATGTAGAATAAGTCACCAATTTTTTTTTTTTTTTTTTTTAAATTCCTGTGGCAGATTTGTTACAACTCTCTCTCTTGGCTGCCATTTGTCCAATCAGGCTCTGATTACAGAATAGGGCCATAAAACCAGTGTCTACAGAAAAAAAAAAAAAAATCTGGGGGCCTCAAAACTGCAATACTTGATATCTAAAAAATATATAATTATAAAAAGTTCATGTTTTGGGAGAAAAAAAAAATGAATTATAAAATTTGCCAGATTTATCCTGTGAGCTTAAAATAATCAACAGCACCTGCTGCCATACCATTTTCAAATTTATTTCAATGTGTAATGCAGCTTGTAAAGACTTCCTGAATTTTTTTTTAATCCTTGGTGCAATTAGTTTATTTTAATCTGTATACCAAATGAGACAGATTTTGTTTCTTAGACATTAGTCATACACCCTTAACATAATTTTCTCATATCTTACTACAAATTCATATATTAAAAATGGAAACATTTATTTAGTTAAATTTAACCAATGACAATTAATTTTACTATAAAAATCGTGTGTGTAGAATACAGAATAAATAATGACTAAATTACATTTCTCATTAAATGTATATATACAAATAACTAACATAATATTATGAAACATCTCATTACCTTTAGTGACATGTTTAGAAGAATAGATCAGATATATATTTAAAATTAATATTTAAAAAAAATTTATAAAACTAATAAATGTATATATTTAATACATACCTATTATATAAATATATAGATCAGCTTATTTTTGAAAAGTTTTTTTTTATATTTTATTTGAAGAAAAAAAAATAATGTAACTTATTTACTGTATCTATTATTACAGAGCAGTTACTTTTAGTTTAAAAAAATACCTTAAAAATTTATTTAAATCAAACAAATTTTAAAAAACTTGTAGTACATCTAAGTAGAAAAGTACCAGTATATCTGTTTATATTTATTATTGAAAATACTATTTATTTCAAAGACCATGTATTTTTACTGTTTTATTATCGTCAATAGTCACTTTAGGAAAACTTCAGTGAACTTTTCAATACACAATGATATATTTAATTTAAATCTTTGAGTTACATAAACTGCTTTAAAACAACAATCATAACATAGCAAACACAGTAATTTTTGTATAAGAATGAATACAATCAGAAATGAATACAAAAACTTACCTCTGCAGATGATTTATCGGTGATTTCTTTCACTTAGTAAACTTACATAAGCACTACACTTTACCTGCTTATAAGTGTAATTATCAGATAATTTAAGGCCATTTCAAAAACTGAATTTTATGACAGAAAAACAAAAACAAAATTAGGCACAAGCATGTATAGATGCAGTATTAGCCCATCGACGAAAATGCCTATGTTCTTGTTTTATGAGGAAAATATTGAAAATTTTAAACTGGAAAAAAAAAGTTGCAATGAAATAACACATTTTATTTCTGCAGGTGCACAGAACATGTGTCTTTGATTATATTGCTTCTTATTTCTAATCTCAGAAGTTTTTTTCATCACCAAATCAGATCTTTTTACAAATTGAAAATTTTAAAATCAGCAATTTTTTTTTTTTTTTTTTTTTTTTTTTTGTGTGTGTGTGTCCAGGCCCCCTCTCTTTGCTGATGCCATCTGGTATGGTCTTCACAAATTTAATGCTTTATGGCTTAGAAAATGTAACGCTTTATGGTCAAATTTCAACCACTGGCAGACAACTAGTGAAAATAAATACAAAACTATTATAAAAAAAAGTACAGGACTAAATAAAGTAGAATTTAGGCTGCATTACTTCCCTTCGTTTTATGAGAGCAATGGGGCGCACATTCTAATTTTTTGAATATGAACTTTTTTCACATGATTTTTCTGGGAAGCTACATGCTGAATGCTTTCTCAGATGTTTTTCCTAGTATAAATCTAAATGAGGTTACAATTTTATTTTCAGCCAATTAAAAAAAAATCATGCATTGTAGGGTTAAAACCCAAGTGGGGCATCGAATAGGGACCAAAAATGTTAATATGGTTCGTTAGCCACTACATTATGCGGTCAGCCGATAGGTTTTGTATTTAGATGTATCTAAATGTTCCTGCACAGTCTTTTATAAAATGTTTTGGTGAATATAAAACTTGAAAAAAATCGAGCACAGAAATGCAAATATTAAAAAATGAAGGCATTTTTGAAAGTTTTAACCCTCTCGTCACCGAATTATGAAAAATCAGAGAAAAAAAATCTGTCTAGCATTTAATGCATCTGAAATACTATTATAAATCATTGCAAAAATATTTTTTCTAACGTCGATTAATATTAGATTTTTCTAATATTAATTTCTGCATTTTCGAAGCATTTTGTTATGCTAAAATTAATTTAAAAGGATGCACATATTAGGTAAAGGTTGAGGAATAAGAAAAAAAACTATACTTTCCTTAAAAAGAAAAAAAAAACTGTAAAAAAGCAGCGTAAATATTTTCTTAAATTTTCTCCTGAAACAATGAAGCAAAAACTGTAAAAAATGATCTAAATTGACTAGTACTGCAATCTAGGCACGATTTATGCATCTAGTTAAGAGCCTCATATACTTTCTACATGAATTAATGATATTGATATTACTGAAAGAAAAAAATACTAAATTCAATTGTTTTCCCGATCTTACGCCCTGTGACTTTTGGCTGTGGGGATTCTTGAAGTCAAAAGTGTACCGCGACCAACCGGCATCACTAGCAATACTGAAAGATGCCATCTGCCAAAATGTGTCTGCTGTAACGCAAGAAATGCTACTAAATGCTGTGAACGGTGTGGTGACTCGTCTCACAACTGTACTTCTGAATGATGGGCAGCACATTGAAAACTAACTGTAGTACCAATTAACTGTAATTAAGCTGACTTGTAAGTTGTCAACATTTTTTTCCTTTGTAAATCATCTTTTGGTGAAATAAAACACTATAGTGCCAGCTGTTCGCCAACAGAACTATTTTCATTTCGTTGCCACACAAAACCTGGTTTCTTTTCCATCCGTTTGGTGCAAACCGCATCTTTGTATCTTGATTAGTTTTCGAATTATTAATTTTTAAAGTTTTCCTGACTTTTGGATGACCCGGTATAACATACTCAGGGATGAGCCAGCTGAAATTAAATTTTGGAGCAATTTGTGGAGCAAGAAAAACCACAATTTTGGAGCACTTTGGAGCAAGAAAAACAGATTTCTGGAGCAATTTCAAGCATAAAAATGTCACTTTTGGAGCACAAGAATGTCAATTTTGAAATACAAAATTAATTTTGAAGGGAAAGAGAAAAGTCATTGAAGAATGCCCATCTAAAAACTGAAAATTAAGGAAATTCTTAAACACTCTTAGCTAATGGAAAAAAAAAAAAAAAAAAGTTTTTTTTGTGGTGGTGGGGTTGGGGTCAGAAGCTTATGAAATAAATTAAAAAATCCATTGTTTTATACATTCTATACAAAATATCTATTTTAAATCAAAAATTGAAAAATTACTAAACTATATTAATCCATTTATGCCTAGTATCCCTTTTTTGAGATGGCACTTTCGATATCAGTTGAAAATGTTATTTATTTTTCCTACCCTTTATTCACGAGTATTGAACCTCAACTCCACAAAATATTTTAACATGACCCAGTAGGATGTTGAGACTTCATTTTATACATAATGATTTTAAAAGAAATCATCCCTTGTTCCAGAAGTTGACATAAGAAATTTATCTATTATTGCTGGTATTAGCAAAAATCGAAGAAGTCAAAAATATATGGGCACAAATGGGTTAACTACCATCAGCGGCTAATAAAAAATTTGGTAACAAAAATTATCAATTTATATAAAATTAAATTTAAAACAGAGGTCAATTTTTACTCTTAAAGCATTGGAGGTTTAAACAAAGGGATGTCAAAGAAAAAATATTCACTTTTAAGATCAATAGAGAAAGATTGAAAATAGAATGCTTAGAATGTGTGATGATTTTTGTAAAATTTCGAGAGATTTACAAACGTTTTCAACGTATATGGAAAAATTTAAAATGTAGCAGTTTTGTCGAATTTGGAGCAAAAATGTCCGAAAATGATCTTTTTGTAGCAGATTGGAGCATCAGGATTGATTTGGCACAATTTGGAGCAATTGGAGCAGCTGGCACATCCCTGCATACTAGTAGCAAGAAAAACCTTGTTCCAGAAACCCATCTTGGTAAACATAGAAATAAATAAATAATAATACTTAAAAGACAGCTTCAAAATTGTCCTTTTGTCCAAAAAATTTTTAATTTGAAATGTCTGTAACAAATACAGATACCTAAAAATCACTGAGCCGTATTTTAAACTTGTGCAAAATAACCTTTATGATTTTAAAGTTTCAAAAAAGAATTCCTAGACTTAAACTGCATTGCAAAATTGGATGAAGAATAACACATTTAACAATTAAATGCATATTTTACGGATGTTTAGTAACTTTAACTGGTTTACTGTTAGTAGTTTGGACTACTTCTAGTAACAAGTTACAAAGGTTTTTTTTTTTTTTTTTAACTATAACTGAGAGAAAATAAAAAAGTTTCATTTACCATGTTATAGAAATTCAGCTTTACTTAGTTTTATTTGCTTGCACCTTTACTTTTTAAAGAATGAATGTTTTTCTAAGTGCCAGATTGAATCGTGGTAACAAAATCATTTACAAATAAGAAAGTTACGTTGTCATACTATTTATTACGAGCCATGAAGTTACTTTACAAAAATATAATTTACATAAGTTCAGTTACTTTCTATAAATGGTATAAAAGTTCTTTCAAATCCAATGTCCCTCATGTTCTTAATAATAACTTGCACAAAGAAATTTGCTTATTTGAAGCATGTTATTTCTCAAAAGATTTTACTGATATTTTTTATGCCCACATATCTTGTGAATTTTTTGTTATAAACATGTTTAATCAGGTTCTTCTTTATACAAAAGTGCAAAGAACTATATCTTACAGTGTCCATTAAAAAAAATAAATTAATCTTTCATTGGAATGGCGTACTTGTCCTCTTTGCGAATAAGTGCTTTCTGGAGTAGTCCATTCACCTCTATTAAGTTATTTCTCAAAAGTGTTCGCCACTTCTTAGTACCAATAATATTAACTGTATTTTTTGATAGAAAGTCTATGGCAATTTCCATGAGATCCTCTATGTCATATTTCATTGCCAAATCGGCGACACTACAGAATGTGTCAACAGACAGTATGCTCTTCATGATGTCTAAGCAACTCGTCTTGAGTTCTAGCACTTGATATTTGTCTGCTATCTTGAACAGACTAAACACATTTTCTGAAGAGATCTGATCAATACTGCCTGTGTACAGGTAATGCACAAAGGTACGGAATGGTCCAGCTTCACAATCATCTATCGAGAGCACTCCAGTCGCCTTCTCCTTCATATTGAGTGAAAACATAGAGCTGAACACTGGAGTACGGGCTGCCAGAATATTTTTGTGAAGTTGAAATTTTTCGTCTTGCACTTGGACAGTTACATCACTTTCATTGCCATTGATAATGAGGCCTTCCAAATCACTCAACAACTTTTTGGTTCCTGAAATAAAAAGTCTGCATCAGAACAAATTAAATAATCAGCTGTTACAGCTGTTTTCAGATTATCTAAAGTAAAAATATGCAATTTAATAGAAAAAAGAGCTAATCAGATCAGCTTAGTGGCAAGTTAATACCAATGACATGACTGGTTAGGCTTTTTGGATATTTCTAGTGCAGGCTTTAGTGCAACCCTACTGGGCTGCAATTCCTATTCTTGTAATAAGTAAGAAATTCCACTCTAGTACTCCACCCAGTTAGGATGATGGCTCATTCCCATTAAATAGCAGAGAATATTTGCAAGCATATGGAATTGCTCACAAACAGTGAACAGTACAGTTTGTTAACCTGGGGGTCTTGTTCAGGTATAAAAGGGGTCACAATTTGTTTTAAAAAATAAGATCTGTATATGAAGCATCCTTTTATCAAGAAAAGTTATTTTAAATCATAATCACATGTTAAAATAAAGTAGCTATTGCTTAAAATAGTTAATCATTACTTATTAATGATGGTTTCAGTCATTAATCAATGGTTTTGATTGGTGCAGTTTTCACTCGCCTTTCCTATGCAAGGATCTTCATTACTAAGGCCCGGATTTATATGCAATTTGCATATAAATGCATACATCAGCATATTTTGGACTTTCGTGCATATATCCGCTATTTTGGGCTTTTCTGCATATAACTCCAAATACTGGCTTGCAAATCTAACTTTTTGGCATTTAGCAAACAAAAGCATGCTCGTTAAATTTATTTTCATGGGGTTTTCTGCTTTTTTTCTTCAAGTTTCAGCTAAAATTCCAAATTTCCCTCTTTTCCGGAAGACGCTGATACAAACCTGGAGCAGCTTGAACTAAAATTTCCCTGAACCCGTAATCACAACATGGGGTACATGGATCCAAGCAGTACTTTGCTATGATAATTTTGATTTGATCAAAAGGTTTGTTTGTAGCTGTCTTGATCCCACTGAAGCGGCGTCGATAAAAACTGCGCAAGGGCTACTTATTCAACCATCTACTACAGATGACATAGCGGTAATATCGGCGAATTTCTCTGTTTTACCAAAGACAATTTTAGCTCTTGAATCTCAGAAACTAACATTTTCCCAATCAGTTCAATATACAGATACTCTGAAGAAAAAGTTTGAAGATGTACTGGGATCAAAACTGGATCTGATAGAAAAAAAAACTTTCTTATCCTGGCTGGAAAAATTCAGACATTAAAGAGCTCAGGATCATTAAGCCAATTTTTGAAGGAGAATCTTCCTTTGAAGAGTTATCGAATTCTGAGGAACTGAATATAAAAGATGTATCAAGCTATAAATACGCGCTGATTGTGTCACGTGATGTAGAAATGTCTTTTTCTGCATTTAAAGAGTATTTTCCGTTAAAATCACCAATTTTGAACCAATCTTGAACAATCAAATCCGTGAATCCTATGTTTGAACCCTTAAAGCAATATGTAGTTATTGCATGTAATAAATAATTCTTATTTTTTTGGACATAGTTTATATTATATTTTTTTTTCTTGTTTGGAAATATGTATATTGCATATGTTAATGGATATTCCATTATTTTTGAGCAGATTTTTGAGTTTTTCATGTTTTGTTTATGCATATTATTATGCATATAAATCCGGGCTCTATTCATTACCAATATACACAGAGGTTGGCAGAGGAGGGTGGGGTGGGGTGGGATCAGCCAGCCATCAAATCAACTTTTAAAATTTGTGTCTATCCAGGAGAAGGTGCCAAACCAGCATACTTGTGTGGATGGGGGCTAGCACCTCTTTTGTACGCTATGCCACTGAATACACATAAGTAAATTATTTTTTGGTGGATCACAGATAATTTCTATAGTTCCCACTTTTAAGCCAGCACACATGAAAAGACTTTTTATGAGCTTCAGGATAAGAAAATTCTGATATCATTAAACTTTTTTGTTAACTGCTTTTATTTTGCTATTTTTAACTCATATAAAGGTTCCTTTAAAAGCAAAAAAGCATATTGTTCTGATTGGTTGATTTTCGAGAAAGTGCAGTTTGGATTAACTAACAGAGAGACTTTCTATAAAGTAAAATACTGCAACAGTATTCACAGAGGATGCTCATTAATTTGAACTTGAAGGTTCTCAGAGAAAAGTTTAATTTATCAGATGTTAAGAGAAAATATAATTTTTTGAGTGTACCACTGAAGAAGAAAAAATTTCCTAGAATATCACATAAGGGGCACAGCCTTACAGATTTTGTTAAAATAGTATTCCTGATCTGTGAAAATTTTGATGCAGCAGTTTAAATTTTTTCTGTGAATAATGCAAATCTAGAGTTTTGTGCACCATTAGACACGAGTAAATATGATATTTTATAAACCATACATTTGGGCATGATTTACTCTTTTTGGGGTTTATTTTTTTCTCTTAATTTTTGAGTTACTTTTTTAAAATTTAGCATTACCTTTAGGGGTAGTCCATGTGAAATCACCCAGAACCAGAAGATAAAATTTGTTGCTCGATATTTTTGATTTCTCTTTTTTATTTTGCCAGTTTATTAACCAGTATATTGGGGAGTTCAAAAAAATTTAGGCCTTAGGATTTTCTTGAGTGGACATTTTTAGGTGGCAACACGGGGGATTTTTGATGAAAATGGAGGTTCACAGAAAACCTCATAACTTTTTTGCTGAGTTTTTTAATTATTTAAAAATCATTATAATCAGAAGGAAATAATCTAAATTTTTGCTAATTAGTACTTTTTTCTACAACTTGAAGAAGTTACTGAAAATACACTGTAAAAATTTAATTTGTCAATGAAGAAAATGGTGTTTTTGACATGAAAATTTCAATAGAAGGAAATAAGACTCACCTTAATAATTGCATTCCTAAATAGATACAATAGATTACAACTCCCAGGGAAAGTATGAGTAATTAGAAGCTATTCCTTTTTTTTAAATAATTAGTCAAACATGGCCATTTTGTAAAAAATTGCTAAGTTTGCAGTTAAATAATTAAAAAGGGACTGAAAGAAAAATTATGAAATTCTGGCAGGAAAGTCATCTTATATGTAGAAGTAGGTGATATAAATTTCATGAGTGATATCAGGTTGCTTTCAGAGATACAGGGTCTCAAGTGATGTCGAAATCACACTTATGAACAGACATTATTGCAGCCAAGAACAGTCTCTTCAGTAAAAAATTAATTCTGTTTATAATTTTCATAAAATCTGTATAACTTTTAGTGATTGTATATGTCTTTCCCTGTATCTGTTTGAAATAAATAATTTAATTTGAGGTAACAGAAAAAAAAAACTGAAATTTCATCTTTTAGCTTTTCACTGATATTATAAGTACATCCAGTCATTGTTGTAAATTTGAGAGGGGGTAAGCTTTCAAAGCATTTTGCTTACTGGAACCCAAACTGTATCATTTTTTGACACTTTAAATGATGTTCTAGGTCCACATGTATGAAAAAAATATATTGAGAAGTCTTTGTTTTATTCGTTTGTGTCCAAAACTTTTCCAATCCACCACTCTTTTTCATAAATACATGCAGCATAGTTCATTTTTTTGAAATGATGAAGAACAATATTTAAAAAAAAGATAAGGTTGAAGGTAAAATAATTCAAGAAATATATTTGTCTTTATATCAAGATTCACTAAAGTGCTGTTTGAGTAAGACAATCGCAAAACGGTTGTTGAACACTAAAATATTAAGATAAACTTTTAACATGCCTATAAAATAATTATAAACTTTTTTTTTTATTTTTGGTCTACTCATTTCTGAGAGTAAAATAAGCAAATTATACATTAGGACAAACAGTACATCTCTTACTTTTATCATTTAAGTTTTAACCTCTTTAGCAATAGGTTTAAAAAAATTGTATCTTGTTCAGCTTACTTCTAATGAGTCAGCAATGCTTTTTGCTCGATCAAGTTTTTCCATTCACTAGCAAGAACACAAAATATCTCATTTTTTTAATTCTTTAATTTTATGTTCTCAACGTTCTAATTGTCCTAATTTACCTGTGTAGTCAGAGTAAAGTTCTGCTTTAAGAAGGGCAAGATTGTGCTCTAAAATAGTACAGCTGTGTATTTTATACTTTGATTTTTAGTATGAATTGCTTTGTTGGTATTTCCACTTGTGAACAGTGTCATAAACAAGACTATCAAAATGTGCCTAAGGAAGTGGTTATGATTAGTGATTTGTCAAATGAAGATTAGACTCTGCTTAAACTTAAGAGTCACCAAAGAAATAGACAATATTTGTCACTATCATAAGTATAAATATCTTGTTAAGTTCCACCACATTTTTGGAAAGAAATGTTGCAATCCATTATGCATTCATAAAACGCATGTTAAAAATGGATTGAGAAAAATTCTTTTTGAACACCTGTCCAAGACAACAAATTTTCCTGTTGACTTAATCGCTGGTAAATCTTTGTGTCCCAATTGTGCAATTAAAGTTTTTGTTCAAAAATCTGATGAAAACCAAAGTGAGTATGATTCAGCATATGATCCTGAGTCATATGCATTGATAAATGATGCAGCTTTAGGCAGTAAAGTAAATAAAAAACTTTGCAAAAAACACACATAAGATGTTATAGGTAAGAAGATACCCACGTTTCAACCAAAAATTGTTTTGGCCTTCATCAGTCCAAGCCCTTTGTCGCAAGCAACACAGGGAACTGAAAAGAGATAAACAAGCAAGATGTTGCCACAAGGGGCAAAGAAAAGTCGAACAAAACCACGGAGAGGGGAGAAAAAAAATATAAATAAAATATGGGATAAAAAGGAAAGGAAAGAAGCACAAAAATACAGAAATAAAAAAGGAAAAAATAAATAAAATAATAATAAAAAAAGGAACACACGAATACAAACACACACAAAAAAAAGAGAAAACAGAACAAACAAAATAACAAAAAACAAATAGAACACAATTTTTTTCCCCTTTTAATTAAAAACCACGAACAGGACAGCACAACAAATATATATATAATTTTTTTTTTTTTAAATAAAAACGTAAAGGATAGACAGTAACACACGTACACACATATAAAAAAAAGAGGGGGGGGGGTCAAACAAAATAAAAGAATAGAGGGGGAAAGGGAACGAAAGAAAAAGAAAAAAGGGGGGAGTAGACAAAGAAAGTCAAAAGAAACTTACAACAGCAGCTTCCAAGCAGAATGAACGAAAGGAATGGAAGAACCATCATTCACAAGACATTCTAAGTGCTGGGTAATGGAAAAACCTTTCAAAAAATCCGATGGGACAAAGACTGAGGAGTGAGGATGTTGGAATTCCAATCATCGTTTTCAGTTTTTCTTAGGCTAAGATTTTGTGTTGCACATCCTCAGTCTTTGTCCCATCTGGATTTTTTTGGAAGGTTTTTCCATTACCCAGCACTTAGAATGTCTTGTGAACGATGGTTCTTCCATTCCTTTCGTTCATTCTGCTTGGAAGCTGCTGTTGTAAGTTTCTTTTGACTTTCTTCGTCTACTCCCCCCTTTTTTCTTTTTCTTCGTTCCCTTTCCCCTCTATTATTTTATTTTGTTTGCCCCCCCCCCCTCTTTTTTTTATTTATGTGTGTGTACGTGTGTTACTGTCTTTCCTTTACGTTTTTATTTTAAAAAAAAAAATTATATATATATTTGTTGTGCTGTCCTGTTCGTGGTTTTTAATTAAAAGGGAAAAAAAAAATTGTGTTCTATTTGTTTTTTTGTTTGTTCTGTTTTCTCTTTTTTGTGTGTGTGTTTGTATTTGTGTGTTCCTTTATTATTATTATTATTATTTTATTTATTTTTTCCTTTTTTATTTCTGTATATTTGTGCTTCTTCCCTTTCCTTTTTATCCCATTTTATTTATATTTTTTTTTTTCCCCCTTCCCGGGTTTTTTTGATTTTCTTTTGG